>SJYC01005083.1:0-17510 GCA_006408675.1 Madoqua kirkii | reverse complement strand
GAACTGAAACAAGGCATGTACCACCATGTCTAACCTACACTCTTCACAAAAGTAACTTTACAGATACTTTTCAGTATACAAAACATATTTGTTTGTATCCGTTTTGCTGATTCTATCCCTAAATAAATTATAAAATGTAGAAATATTTATTAATGTTCCTAGATGTCTAGTATTCTGTAAACACTTAGGAATTCTCCAACTAACAAAGATGTAAAAGATTTTGCTGCCGTTTTGCAAAACAGGACCTTTTACCATGAATATTCATACACTTGCTACAAAGCATTTTGTTTGTTAAATGATTCTTCTTCCACCCTAAGAATCCACCCTAAGCAACGGTTAGTGAGTTACTCAACAATATGAACATAAACGACAAGTCCTTATCCTCTTACCCAATCTTGGAGACTTCTGCATACCAGGGACTTTTGTTCTGAAGACAGAAATCTTTTAATTAACTGAAATTGAAAGCAACAGATATCATACCTAACACTATAGTGTGCAGCAGGTACACATTACTGCAGCACCATAAGTCATAACAGTAATAGCAGCAACCAGAAATCACCTTCTCCGTGATTGCTCGTAGATACTCCGAGCCTGGAGTGTCACTTCGGTAGAGTGAGTGCATGTTTCCAGGAAGCAGAAAGATTGCACGTAGGCCCCAGGAAGTAAGAGAAACCAAATGAAATAAAACTCCAACAACTGTCATGGCTCTAAGTTTTATTTTAAAGCTGATTTATGTCCAATTCCCTGACAGGCTTCAGCAGGATGGAAATGCAGTCCAGTAAGCTGTCTGCCAAAGACAGTGGCTCAGCCAAAGAATGATGGCTTTGAAAAGTTGGTTAAACTATCTGAGCCAGTGCTCTTTCATGGGCAGCCAGGCAAGGGCTCAGGCATCTTTCTCTGTGCTTGGTGGTGGGAGTGGGGATGTTGAAAGGGATGTTTCTCCTCTTCCAAAAATTCATGTAAGTCAATTAACATGAATAGTATATTATTCTCCACCTCCTATTCTCATTTCAACCCCATGCATACAGAATGATTACTCTCTGAAACCTGCTGATAGGGCTAACTACTGATGAAATGGGTGGTTCCCTGCAGAATTTCTCTCCTAATTTTTATGAAGACAGACAGAAATACAATCAAAGAATCCAAGAAAGTGATCCAAGTCATAACCTCACTAGATAGGTTTCTGCTTGGAGCCTATAGATTGGAGAGCCCCGTACAGCTGCCATAATTAATATAGAATTACGTTGTGTAGAATCTAATCAGGAAAATTCTGAAAACCTATAGTTTATCTTTGAAAGAGGTTTACCAACTCTGCCTTAAAAACATGAAGAGCTGCAAAATCAAAGACTTAATAACAACAACAACAACAACAACAAAGGCATGAATATTTGACAGATAGGAAGAGAAAAAAAAAATATACTGGTAAGCTCCATACAGTTTTTTTTTTTTTTTTTAATTCACCTGGTGCTCAAATTTCTAGATATTTCTAGGAGGAATATTAGGAGCAAATGGCAAAGTTTCATGAAACAAATGTAATGCTGAATTATGAGTTAGAAAACATAGGCTATGTGATCTTGGGGAAATCCTACTCTCATCCTCAATTTTGCCAGATGGAGTGGAACTACTAATACTTGCCCTGCCTCCCAGTCACTTTGTTCTGAGAATCAAATATGATGTGTGCGAATGTATTCTATAAATGCAAAGTTTTAGAAACTCTCATTCCATTAGCAAACTTTTAAAACTCTCCAATGAGAAGGAAAACCTTTATCCAAAGTGTGATAGACAAATGAAAGGCACTTCATTCTGTCTTGGAAATCAGACACTATTTTAAATATTAGATTTTTCATCAGCTGTTTTCTTTCAACTACTTTCTAGGCCTAAAATCTCACATTTATACTAGAGAATGCCTCTTTTGTGAATCTAAACTGGGACTTCAGAGTGAGTCATCTTTCACAGGAATATAACGTGAAGGAAGCAGTTTCTAAGCTAACTTTCCTATTGTTCCTAGAAAAATAGTCACAACAAGGCAAAAGCAGTTACTCTCTGTATTATTCAGAGCATAAATTATATACTGCAAAATATAATTAGCACTTGTATTTCTAACATACAACTACACTTTCTGGTATGTATATATCAAATTTTCATCTTAATAGTGATGACTCATAATAAAATTATGCATTCATCATTCCATTCATTAAACCACTTAACTTGCAGACTGCGCATGTAAACTGTAAATTCTCTGCGGGTGTGATGGCATCACTCTCACCCAGGCTCCAGTTCTCAACCTAGTATTTGTTAACATACACACATTCTTTCCAGAACAAGTGTTTTTGTAATGTGCATTCAGACAGCAGATGCCGTCAGAACTGTTATCAAGTCACGGATGCAGAGAGTACTCCCGCTGAATGTTTTGGTAATGTAGTTCTGAAATATCACTTTAGTTCCTGCCTCCTGCTGCCCCAAACTTCATTCTCCAGGGAACCATCCAAAAAAGCAATGCTACAAATAACTAAATTCAGTCCTCAGATCAGCTGTTTATGAAATGGTAGAACACGCTTCTAACAAATCCAGCATAGGTTCTCTTGTTGAAGGAGGTGTAAGTGCCAAAGATACTTTATTATCTGAAACTTCATTATAGGGAGGAACTAAGGGGACAGTTATTGGAATGTGATCCAGAAAGCAAAACAAAAACAAGAAATTCCATTTTTATGATCCAATAAGAGAGATTCTTCTTGCTGCACACTCCCTCTCTTTTCTCTAGCCAGGCCGCCTTTTCTGCCCACTTCTTTTCTCCTCTTTCCTATCATACGTCCTACTTCCTTCAGTGATAGGAGATCATGACAACCCATCACTTCATGGCAAATAGATGGGGGAAACAATGGAAACAGTGACAGACTATTTTCTTGGGCACCAAAATCACTGAATATGGTGACTGCAGCCATGAAATTAAAAGATGCTTGTTCCTTGGAAGAAAAGCTATGACCAACCTACAGAGTATTAAAAAGCAGAGACATTACTTTGCCTACAAAGGTCTGTCTAGTCAAAGCTATGGTTTTTCCAGTAGTCATGTACAAATGTAAGAGCTGGACAATAAAAAAAGGCTGAATGCCAAAGAACTGATACCTTCAAACTGTGGTATTGGAGAAGACTCTTGAGAATCCCTTGGACAGCAAGGAGATCAAACCAGTCAATCCTAAAGGAAGTCAGCCTTGAATATTAGTTGGAAAGACTGATGCTGAAGCTGAAGCTCCAATACTTTGACCACCTGATGCGAAGAACTGACTCATTGGAAAAGACCCTGATCCTGGGAAAGACTGAAGACAGGAGGACAAGGGGATGACAGAGGATAAGATGGTTGGATGGCATCACTGACTTGATGGACATGAGTTTAAGCAAGCTCCAGGAGATGGTGATGGACAGGAAAGCCTGGCGTGTTGCAGTCCATGGGATCACAAAGAGTTGGATACAACTGTGCAACTGAACAATGATGACCTCCTATCTAATCATTTATCTTCATCACCAGCATTTATTTTAGTAGTTCTGTTCACAAGAACAACTTCCCTTTCTGTGTACCCTGCCTCATTATCACTGAGTCTTACAATCGTCATTCTTGATCACCCCATTTTACAGGGGATGCTAACAGAGCCAAGTTTCAAAACCAGGCGTCCTATTTCATAGCCTATATCCTCTTCCAATACCATGCTACCTCCAGAAATTCCTTCCTTCCTTCTTAAAGATCTCCTTCTTTCTTCTTTCCCTCACTTTATCTTCCCTTCCTCATTTCCTGCTCTTTCTCCATTACCTCAACAAGCCATCTTTCACCCCATCCCACTCCCATCTGAACTGCTTCTTCTGGAAACCTGCTTCATCCTCAGAGAGGTCAAATGATTTTTGCTCCTCCAGAGACAGAACCTCTCTAAAGCATCACTAACTATCTCTGCCCCAGTCCCATCTTCTTCATCAACATCCTATCCATATCTCTTAGATTATAAAACAGCTATTTCCTAAAACGATCACACCTAAGACTGGAAGGAAGTATCCAGCTGGGGAGAAGAGTTTCTCTCTCTTTCTCTCTCTCCCCACAAATCAGATATAGTGCTGTTAAAGGTTTTTAAGTTGTCATTTAAACACTTCCTTACATTAAAAAGAAATTATTTGAGATATGCAATTTATAATATTACTTGTCATTTTTAAAGAGAATATCATAAATTAATTTTCCATGAAATAATATTTCTTCCGTTAAAAAACTTCTAAATGATATGCTTGCCTTTTTAAAAAAAATCCATTGAATTTTTGAAATGCTGAAAAATAATCTCCCAACAATTTTCAGGCACTCCCTTCAATGGTGTGAGTTACTCCAAGTACAAACTGAAAATGAGGTACTAAAGACAATAATTTTGTATTTCCCAGACTCTTTAAAACTGTGAAATTTAATTACTTGGCTAAGAAACACTTTCTCTTGCATGATCATGAGGCTAGTGAAAGGTTTTGGACAAAATACAAAAAAAATTACTTTTTTTCTACTTTAAGAACTGAAAATTTGAAAAAGCCTTTTTGTCCTACCAACATAATGGGAGCAGAATTATTTTTTGAAATTTAAATTATAATATTTTCTGATTTTGCCCCAGGAAAATCACTGTAAGAATATTTAATCAGAATGAAATGTGTTTACAGTTTGTGATACAAGGAGATTTTTTTCACTAAGTCACACATTATTCTTGAAAAGAAATTGTGATCAGTCAAATAGCAGCTAAAATTCACATACAATTAAGACAGGATTAAACCAACAACCAGAAGTTTAGGAAAGAAAAAAAACAGAGAGAAAGGGAAAATATGTCTTTAAAAAAAAAATCAGATACCTGAGCAATTCAGATATTCAGTTCTTGCATATAATAAATAATGGATGCTATAATCATAACAATATTTCCAGATAACAAAAATACCAGTAATTAAATAGTGTTGATCTGCAATCATCTCCTTTGAGATTTTGTTTTGCAGTAGTTTTTGTTTGTTAATCCCACCTCATTTTCACTTCTATAGGCCAGTATAGTAGAGTTCCCTGCATATTCCATCTGCTGCTTTCTTTAAGCCCCTCCCCTGGAGCAGACCACTTGGTTTCCATAGTAACCAGTATAAAACTACTGCTCCTGGGGTAGCAGGAGGGGAGAAAGAAGACCAGAAGGAAGGATTAAACCTGAGTAGTGGAAGCAGAACACATCCTCTGCGTTACTGTGAGCCACCAAGAACTTTCTTCTGCTTCCCTACTTGGAGAAGTACATAGAACTTTTCAGAGTAGCACTTCTAGCAAGTAATTACCGTCTTCTGTGACCAATGGTAAGAAATCCCTCTTCCACCTTCCATGATCACAACGGTCCAAAGTGGATCAAGGTAGTATACAATTCCCCCATCCCTGGCACCCTTCATTCATTCTTTTCATTTGGATAGTAGAGCCGGGCACAGGACTGCTTCAAACTGGGACATAGAGCTTGTAAATTAGTATGAAATAATAGATGTGCTCATTGATCCTTTCAATCCCTTTGATAACTAATTTGAAATTTTATGTAAATGTATACCCTGAATCCTACCCCGTCGGTAATGACGAGACCGTTTCCTATGGGGACTGATTCTTTTACCTAACTCCAGAGAATTCTTATTTTTGTATCTGAGAAGGGAAGGATTCCCTTGATGGGAGTGAGAATTGTTTGGGGAATCCTAGAATGTTTATTCTCAACTTCACTTTCCATGTAAAAACACCAATTTGCAAAAGGAATTCTCTCTCCTATAGTTAAAAAGAATTTGGCAATGTGATCCAGTAGGCAGGGTGGTGTCGATCTCAGTCTCGGTAAGGAAGTCTGAGCCCTCTCTCTCTTTTTAATATGAGAATTTGAAAGCAGTGGGGAACTGATGTTGGACCTATCACAGCATTGCTAACAGACAGCCTATTACAGTATTTAATAAAAACAGAAACAGCGTGCCCATCATAGGCTAATAAATCCTACCTCCTGCACGCTTTGAAAACAGTAAGAAGCAGCTTTAACGGAGCTTCAGATAACTAATTTCAAGCATGGCTGTCTAGCGTGCCTGTCACTCCTATTGTCCTTCCAAACTCTTTCAGACATTTTGAGCAGGGAGTATTAAAGCTATGAGTTAGCAAGGGTTGGGACATTAATGGTCCAGGAAGGCTTTAGGCACAAGAGGTAATGATGTCACCGGTGGCTATTTGGAGGACTGCACTGGATCGCTGTCATTAAAAATTAAGCGTGGCTTTTGAGGAAGATGTGACAACTACCGGAGGTAGGATTTGCATGTAAAACAAAGGAATCTGTTGCTGTTTTGTGCTTTTTTGTTTGCTCTGTGCTGTGTGGGTCGTGAATTGCAGGCAGGTGCAGAGTGAGAAGCAGGAAGGGGAGAGGGAGTGGGAGCTGGATCTGCTTAAAGCAAAACACTGTGGATACTATTATGTTTTATGGCAGCAATGCCTCGAGGACAAACTGGCTCCAGACTCTTAGCCTGCTGAGTGTGCATTCCACATTGCTTTTCCCATGGAGTAGCATGCTTAGAGGTCATGGAGAAAACAGTTTGTTTCTTATCTGTGGTGCCAGCTGGGCTATTGGTAGGGCTGAGCGAGGACTTTGGTGGGTGGGAGGCATAAAGGTCCGAGAAAAAAAAAAGAGGAAGCTGTCCATAAGACTTGAAACCTGTTAGATAAATATTTTATTCCTATGGTCAGTGTGCTTTGATAGCCAGAGACTAGTTTTTTGAAAGGAAAATTAGAAGATTACAGTGGATTTCCCTGATAAAACTACTTTGAATTTAATCTATTATAAAAGAAAATTGGGTACGTTCGTCCATTTTGCATATTGAAAGGCTGATCCACACCGTATAAATGGTTTGGTTAAAGCAGATCAAGAGTTTTGCACTAAAGAAGGAGCTTTCTCTCTGTTCCTGCTCTTGTTTTTAAACAACTGCCAGGGCTGCAGATGGAAATGGTGATTTGTTAGAGGTTACGGACTTGGTTCAGCTTTTTTTTCTTTTTTCTTTTTTTTTTAAGAACAGCATAAAAGCACAGTCCTCCTTGTCAGATGAGAGGGGCAGTTGTGTTCCAAAGTCCAGTGGATAATGAGTGGCTTTGCAGGGGGAACTTACACTGCTTTGTACTTTTATTATGGGATCAGCATAGCTCAGTCAGAAAAGGAAATGTCAGGAAATCATAAGCTTTTTTTTTTTTAGCAAAAAATGCAATGATCAAAAACCAGTGTTTCTTCAACTTGATGTATGGTGCAAGTTTGAGTATTTGTCATTGCATGTGACCCTCAATGTGAGGTGGCAGAAATGTAGTGACTGAATTGCTCCGTGCTATTGTGTTATTTCTCTATTAGACTTCACAAACTCCAAGATGTAAAGATGTTACTTTAGATTTTGAAAAACTATATTCTGATGCATTGTTTTGGTTATAAGGAATGGTGACGATACATAGAATAATTGTATATTCATAAAAGAATGTAATATTTTTCAGTATATCTCAAACTTCTATAGTAATGAGTATTAATAGAAATAAAAGTGACAGACAATTATGTTTTCAGCTAAATACTAGAATCAAGCCTAAGTGGGGCTTTTTCTCTTCTGTGATGCAGTTGAGTTTGCAAATTTGTGAGCTTCTGTATATATAGTGCCATTCACAAACATATAAAGTTGAAATCATTGCCCTGTACTGTGTGGCATCTATGCTTAAAGTTGTGTGTTCCTTTATCCTAATCGTGTGACGATTGTTACTGAACCAATCATACTCCCTTGGCTAGTCTTTATGTGATCAAGAGCACATGTCCAAGAAACAGTCATCAGGATATCTAGTGCAACTGATGGGTATGACATTGTTTTCTGCTTCTATGGGGCTAGTGGAATGTGTGACTTTGACCTTGTAAAGTCTCATTCTCTAGCCAATTGTGTTCACCAATCAAGAGCTCATAGACAGAAAAAGAGAGCTCATAATACATAAATGGAAACACACACATTTAGTCACTACTGTCAGATTACAACTGAATATTGTTTCTGTTTTTTTCATTAATTTCATTCATTTGAAAAGAACTTTCACTGGTTCTGGCTTTACCAATATCTTCTGAATCTAATCTAATTAGGCATTTATTTTAAAGGCAATCTAAGACATCAAAGTTGTCAACAGAAGAAATTATTTTGCAGTGGTCATACCCATAACATTTTATTCATCAACTAAAATCACTTTTCATAATTTTTACAGCTTTGTGGGAAAAGGCTCTGTATAATATTTTGGTGGTATATTTGTTTATACTGAAATCCCTACAACATGAAAAATACAGGGAAAATATGATGATTTTTCCCCCCCTCTGGTAGGGAAAGCCAAACCAAGTAATTTAGTCAAAATAACCTACTTTGTGTCACAAGTTAACTTCATTACCTGTTTACATAAATAGATACCAACCAAAACATTTCCAAATATTCTTTCCTTTTAGTTTCTGCTACATCTAGTAATGAAAGAGCAACAATGCTCCAGTTACACAGAAAGCAAGTGTGAAACCTACCCTGACATAAAAAAAAATAAGCAAAGCTTTGGTCAGTCTTTTTTTCCTCCATCCCCACAGGTAGCCCAGCCCTTGTATCAGTCACCGAGACACAAGTTACTAAGGCCGGTATCGTCATCTTTGTTCTCTGTTTCTCTCATATACACACCCAGTCATCATTCGACTTGAACAGTAGATATCAGACCAGACATTTCCCAGACTAGCACAATCTTCTCTGATCATCTCTCTCCTTGTACCAAAATATAAAAATTAAATCTAAAAGTATTCCTGCTATTATATAAAATAAAACAGAAGACCACAATAATGTACATATAATCCTGATTTTAATACATATGTGTGTGTGTGAAAAAGAACTAGAAAAAAGCTGCACCAAAATGTTGGCAGTAGTTATCTCAGTGTGGTATTATTGATGTATATTTTTTATTTATTTGTTGCAAAGATTTTTAGAGTTCTTAATATTTTTTCAAAAAGAAACTATTATATTAATAGTCACAAGATTAACATCAAAATTTATCCATGTTTCTTTTCCAACCATGCTGCCATCTTTTCTCATTATCATCCATTATATCACACACTACATCTTTACCCTAAGTTCCAAAGTAGTTTTTTGATCCAAGCAAGACTGAGGAGAAGTTCTATTTCCTATTAGACACCTTCCTCCTTGGGTTTCTTGTTACATCATGAAAAATTCAGCATCACCCTTTCTCAGAGACTGATTCCTACCTCAACTTAGATTTCTTAGAAAAGGAGAAGGTGTGTGTGTGTGTGTGTATTTAATTCTATAGACAGAGTAATTTTTTTAACATCCATCATTTACTGGTTCTTCATTATCTCCTAAATGTGTAAATGTCAGACTGATCTGTGACTCAGTTATGAATCTTTTTTTATCTTTATTGCTGTTCAGTTGTGTCTGACACCTTGCGGGGCCACCGACTGCAGTACACCAGGCTTCCCTGTCTTTTGTCTATATACTTACTCCCTAAATGAGTCTCAAGTCCTTAGAAATTATCCACATCTCACAAATTCTAATTCCTAACCTAGACTTTTCCCCTAACCTCCAAACTTACATATTCAATTTCTTACAAAACTTAAGTGCCTTATAAGCACCTTATACTTAACATGCTGAAAGTCAAATTTCTGAATGTTCTCCTCCCATATTTCCCCCATGTATATAAGTGGAAACTATTCTTCTACTTACCTGAGTCCTATTTGAATCCTCTCTTCCCTTGACACATCACAAATAACCCCATTGCCTCTACCTTTAAACTGTACCTAGAATTCAACTGCTTAATGTTCCCACTATAACCACTCTGAGCAAGTTATCACCAACCCTTAGATTACTACAGTGTTTTCACCAGTGATCTTTTGCTTATTCTCCCTGTGCTCCCATGTACCTATTCTATTCTGTACCCAGCATTAGTGGACATTTGAAAATTGGTATATCATAATATCTTTTGCTCAAAATTCTCCAGTATCTTCCCATCTTATTTTACAGATAAAAGCCAAATCCTTCCAGTGGCACACAGGCTATGCATGATCAGCAGTTGGGTTCCTCTCTGGCCCCTTCTGCTATGACTGTACTTCATTTCAGCCATACTGACCTCCTGGCTATTCCTCAAACATGCCACACACTCAAACCCCAGAGCCTTTAACTTTTCTGTGCCTGCAAAATTCTTCACTCCATAGCCACTTGATTAAGTTTCTCACTTTCTTCTGGTCCCAGCCAAATGCCACTTTGTCAGAGAAGACGTCCCTGAAAACCTTGTTTCAAATCACACCCCTTGCACAGTTCTGATTCCTAGTCCCTGCTTTTTCTCTATAGTATACCAAATAATCCCTCAACATATTGTACACTGAGTTTTTATTGCTTGTGTCTCTCCTATTAGAATGTAAACGCTATGCTGCTAAGCTGCTAAGTCACTTCAGTCGTGTCTGACTCTATGCAGCCCCATAGATGGCAGCCCACCAGGCTCCACTATCCCTGGGATTCTCCAGGCAAGAACACTGGAGTGGGTTGCCATTTCCTTCTCCAACACATGAAAGTGAAAAGTGAAAGTGAAGTCACTCAGTCATGTCTGACTCTTCACAACCCCATGGACTGCAGCCTACCAGGGTCCTCTGACCACAGATTTTCCAGGCAAGAGTACTGGAGTGGGCTGCCATTGCCTTCTCTGAAACACTATAAGAGTAAGGACTTTGTCTTGTTCCCTGATGTATCCTATAGCACCAATAGTCAAGTGAATGAATAAACTGTTGAATGTAGGAACTGAACGTTTTCCCCCATCTAAATCCATTGCATTAGGCTCCACGCAGAAGTTTTTCAACCCCAGGGTCTAATCTTTATGCCATAACATCTTTTTTTTTTACTGAACACCTTGAAGAAAGTCAAGGAGATTTATCAAGATGATTTTCTTTCTCCTCCCTACATAGGAAGGAAAATAATCACATCACTGATCCCAATCTATGTCAAAGCAAATAAAAATTCAATTTTCCTCAATTTGATCTTATCCAAAAGTTGACTTCTATTTCAAAAAGGCATCTTCACAGATCTATATAAATGACTGAGGACATAGACACATCCTTTGTTTCCTGTGCTCTTCTGGTGATGGAGTAAAGGATGGCAAAGCTAGGTTGAAAGGTACAGTTGGAGTCAATATGCCTCTCTGAGCCTACAAGGCCCAGTATCCTGTGTGGCACTAGGAATCAATCAATAACAATCAACAACTGTACTGTTCACTTACCATTCATTTCTTTCTCTCAAAATCAGCATGATCAGTCTCCTGGTCTGGTTAACATGATCTCTTTACCACTCATAAAGTACACATTTTCAAATAAAGAAGCTGTAATAAAAGAATCTTATTTTCCAAATTGAGTACAAATAGTAATTCCCAATATTTCTTGAATGCTCTATAGTGAAGAGAAGTATAATCTGCCAAGGATATAAAATCTGAGACAAACACAGGCTTTAGGAATAGACAGACAGATTTGGTCTGAAACTTACCTTTTTCACTTCATAGCTGTGTGACCAGATTTTAATCTTAACAAGTCTCGGTTTCCTCACTGGTAAATGGTGATAATAATACCTACTTCTTGGGTTAAAGATTAAATGTGATAATGTATGCCAGTGCCCCCATTAGAATACTGGGCACAGAGGAGATGCTTAAAAAGTAATAGTGTTTTCATTGTCATTTAATCTTTACAGTGTGTCAGAGGAGTAAATATACTTTTCATTAAACAGGTAAGAAAACCAAGGTGTAGAGAATTTAATCATTAAAACTGCTCAAGGTCAAAAAACTAGTAAGCTATTGAAATTTACTCTCCCTTCAGCCATAGAGACTCCTAATAAATAGGATGTCAGATTAACTGTCTTTAATATATTTAGTGAGTAAAGGCTGCCAGTGATTAGGGAAAAATTTTTAAAAGGGAGAACCTGAAGAAAAGATTTTTCTCTCCTCTATGAACATGTGTATGCCTCATGGATTCCTTCCTTAAACAAAAAGTAGACTCAAACTGCAGTGAAACTACTTGAATGAATGCTAACTTGCTTCTTAAGAAAAACCTCAGTCTCTAGAATGCAGTATAATGGAGCATGGAAACACCAGTCTCACAGCCATAAAGACTTTAGTTCGGATCCAAGATCTGCTCATTCCTGTTATTTAAACTTAGCTTGAGTCTCCTTTTCCTCAGCAGAAATGCAGATAATCATAGTACACACTGGGGTCATGAGGATTAAATGAGATAATCTATGCATAGCTGTTAGCCCTGTGCTTGGAACAAATTAAGTACATAATACATATTACCTATCACCACTTTAACTATCATTACCTAAAATGAATTTTAAACAGTTTATGTATTATGACATGGTCTTTCCAGGTGATGCAGTGGTAAAGAATTTGCCTGCCAATGCAAGAGATGCAGGAGACTCTGGTTCAGTCCATGGATCAGGAAGATCTCCTGGAGGAGGAAATGGCAACCCACTCCTATATTCTTGCCTGAAAAATGCCATGGACAGAGGAGCCTGATGGCCTACAGTCCATGGGGTCACAAAGAGTAGGACACACTGAGAGACTGAGCACGCGCATATGACACAGAGGGTTTTGATTTCAAGTATCCTTTAGTTTTTCTTGCTTCTACATGCCTCTAAGCTCATTCAATAGATATCATTTAAGAGTCATTTAAGCATTTAGACATCATATAAGAATTCAAAGTGTTTGAGCATCTGGTCAGCACTAGAAAAAGAATTTCCTGAAATGTATGACATTTGCTCATTTCTTATTAGAAATAAAATGAGAGATGAAAATTTGGAAAACTCAAGAAAATATCTGCTTTTTGAGATATGAAACCAAATTTTATAGATTTATTTTTAAAGGCCTTTAACCAAGTGCCTTTCTTTAGCCTGTTGAGCTCCAGTTTCAACATATCCTGTCTTCACTCTGCTTAAGGCTATATGGGCTGAATTACTTATAAACTGAATGCGTTATCATCCAATAGGACTTTTGTGCAGGGCGTACATGAAATTGGCAATTAGCATCATCAATTATTCTAGATTTATATTACTAAATTCTTAATGCATAGCAATTTAACTTCATTTAATTGCTCAATAGAAATGAGCACCACCAATTAAACTATGAGGAAACTCAAACACTAATCTACTACATAGGCTAAACTTGAATCAGTTCTGAACGGGAAACTCAAACACTAATCTACTACATAGGCTAAACTTGAATCAGTTCTGAACTTCATCCTGCACCAAACAACTTTTCAGATTTCATCTTCTTGAAGGTTGGTTTGTGCCAGTAACTATTGTATTGTGTGGGTGTTTCCTTTAATATTTTGTCATTTCTCAAATCCACATGCTTAAGTGCAACTGGTCCCAACAGTGATAGATCTCTCCAAAAATGGAGACATGCCATTGTCATTAAAATGTCACAGATTTTCAAGTTCTGATTTTTAAAAAACTCTTCACAAGAAATTGCTCCTGTTTGCTCTAAAATACACTGTACATATTTCTACCGTGGCCTTACCACAGTATGCTGTAATGTTTCGTTCACTTATCTGCTTGCCTCCTCTCCAGGGAAATTCTAAGTCCCTAGAGGTTAAGGACTGGGTCATAGTCATGACAATATTTCCAGTGCTAGTAGAGCTCCTGGCAGTAAGTATTTCTTGAATAAATAAATCAATTATGTCTGTATTAGATTTCTTTCTTGAATAAATGAATCAGTGAAGCCTATACTTAACAGCAGAAAGCAAAGAAGAGCTAACGAGCCTCTTGATGAAAGTGAAAGAGAAGAGTGAAAAAGCTGGCTTAAAACTCAACATTCAGAATACTAAGATCATGGCATCTGGTCCCATCACTTCATTGCAAATAGATGGGGAAACAATGGAAACAGTGACAGACTTTATTTTGGGGGGCTCCAAAGTCACTGCAGATGGTGATTGCAGCCATGAAATTAAAAAATGCTTGCTCCTTGGGAGAAAAGTTATGACCACCTAGACAGCATACTAAAAAGCAGAGACATTACTTTGCCAACAAAGGTCCGTCTAGTCAAGGCTATGGTTTTTCCAGTAGTCATGTATGGATGTGAAAGTTGGACTATAAAGAAAGCTGAGCACCAAAGAATTGATGCTTTTAACTGTAGTGTTGGAGAAGACTCTTGAGAGTCCTTTGGACTGCAGGGAGATCCAACCAGTCCATCCTAAAGGAAATCAGTCCTAGATATTCACTGGAAGGACTGATGCTGAAGCTGAAACTCTGATACTTTGCCCCCCTGATGCGAAGAATTGACTCATTTGAAAAGACCCTGGGCTGGGAAAGATTGAAGGTGGGTGGAGAAGTGGCAACGGAGGAAGAGATGGCTGGATGGCATCACCACCTCAATGGACATGAGTCTGAGTAAACTTCAGGAGTTGGTGATGGACAGGGAGGCCTGGCATGCTGCAGTCCATGAAGTCATAAAGAGTCAGACACAACTGAGCAACTGAACAGATCTAAACTGAACTGATGGCTACACTAGGTTTCTTAGTATCCACTTTGACCCAAGGAAGATAAATGACCAAGTGGATAACTCAGTCATGCACCTCAGAAACAGAGTGCTGCATGGAAGGAACTTTGTTTTTAATAGTGAAGCCTGGACCTTCCACGGGCTTACTCACTTCTTGTTCACCTGTTGTCTCACCTCTTTTTACACTTAGGTCCTTTCAGGTGCATTAGTGACTGTTTCTCCATCCTTTCCTTGCTACTGTCTACCCACAGTCACTACCCGATCTTGTGAAGAATATGATGGGACGTTCCATCCGAAGTCAACTTGGAGTCTGACAGCCTCAGACAGCAAATTCCTAAACTCCTCCTCATCAAAGCTAGGGTGACAGACGAGCCTGGGTGAGGATTTCAGCTCACAGGGAAGGGAGGGAATAAATCAGTTGTCAAAATGCCAAGCCTGTCGACTTCTTAGGAAAGAAAGAGGAGATGCTTATATTACTAGACAGGAAGTCTTTAGTTTACATTTGCCAGCATTTGTACTAAATGAGGAAAATGTCAGACGAATCCCACATGCATGTTCCTTGTCACCTTGGTGTTTTCCTGTGTAAATTAAAACTCCAGAACACTCTGGACATAAGAGCTCATTTGCAGTATTCAATAACACACTTAATGAGTAAAAAAGAAGTTAGACAAGTAGTAAAATATATAACTACATTTTAAAGTATAATTTTAGACTAGATAATTAGGTTGCAAACTCCTTGAGAGCAGACACTATGTTTTTTACAATTCTCAGGCGAATAGAACTGTATTAAGTATACATCATGCTTTTAAGGTAGCTTTTTGACTGATATACACTACCCTCTTAACGCTATGCTGGTGTTCAGTTGCTCAGTTATATTCGACTCTTTGTGACCCCATGGACTGCAGCATGCCAGGCTTCCCTATTCCCTGAGGTAAAGCCGTATTACAGAAGTTATATTACCATGATAAGAATTTAACACCTTATCATTATTTACCAGGCTGCTGGACTGGACATTTAGGGTTCTAGAAACTACACCAGTCTTAATTCCACTGGATCCTCTTCTGCACTATGATGTAGACAAGGCTGTTATGGAAGAGGAAGGAAAGAAGAGCTTGTGAATCCTGAGGTTGCCCGTTATTCATAGAATTGTGTTAACTCACAGGCATTTGCGATTGGAAATGATTTACAAAACCAACCCATGTAGGCTTCTACCAAAGGAGGATTCGATTTGGAACTTGGCCAAAACAAAGCCTTTACAACACTATGCAAGTCTGGGGGATTCCACTGTATTTTGTGACATAGTTCAGGACTTTAAAAATAGTTTGGCTTTGTCAGACTAAGATTTTTTTTATTATTGTTTAATTTTTTTAACTGGGAAGCTGGTAAAAGTCATGTGCCTGACTCCATAATTCTTATCTACAAAAGTAAAGTATCTTTCAAAGTGAAACTCAGAAAGTTGAAAAATAAGCAGCAATTCAAATGCAAATCTAGAACTTTTCTTGCTCTGCATCAGATGCAGAGGATCGCTGTGGCCATGCTGCATAAAGCACTTTATGAGAAGGAGAAAGAAACCCTTGGTAAGTCTTTCCCATGACATAATTTTTGATTTGGTTGTGTATGAGCATCCAAAAATGTCTGACCATAGAAAGAATTTATAGCTCTAGGAAGCTGAACTATAATTTTCTCAAAGGGACTATATTTCTGAGTAAATCTGGGACCACTGATTTTCTTTGGATAATTTTTAATTTTCCAGTTTATTCCAAATGAAGAAAATGGAGGCAGGAGGGGGAGGGGACAACAAGCTGAAATCCAGAAGAAAATAATACCTAACTTTAGAAAAATTTGCAACAGGACTGGTCCAGTTTCTTCTTCTCTGTGAGGATGATCAATGACTGGTTTAACTTCACTTCCTGGTGTTTTTTTTTGATCCTGTGTGGTGCTTGGGAACAGCCATGTGGGGCTCTCTGTGTAGACAACTCAAGGTAACTATTTGCTTTAAAAACATAAAAATAGAACAGCACAGGACTCAATTCTCTGCTGGAATGAATCAAAAGAAAAGAGAGAGGGAAATAAAGTTCATATCAAAAGGAAAAGGAAGGCCTAGATAATATGTTACCAAATTTGAGAAAATCTTTCCAGGTATATAAAAGACAACAATAGCCCTGATGTGGAGAAAAGTAGCTAGAGAATATCTATTACGACCTGCTTCTCAGTCTTCCAGGCCTATTTCCTCATTGACAAGTGGATTTATTATTGCTAAACTGAAACTGAAAAGGGAAAAAAACTTGGTACAAAGAAAATAGAAGATGATTCATGTCTATATGAAAAGTTGCTTGTATGTAATTTTGATCTCAGATAGTTTAGTAGAAGATTCTTCCCGTTGGCCTATGAATGTGTTCAGGTGTCCATGTCCGTGCTTTTAAAAAAAAAAAAAAAAATATATATATATATATATATATGTATATATATATTCTCCATCTCCCCACTCTTTATCAATCCTCATTTTATATCTGCATTCCTTCAAGTGTTCATTCATTTATTTAACAAAACTGAGTTGACTTTCACTGCGGGCTAAACACTGTGATAGGTTTGGGGGTTACAATGTTGAGCCAAATCAAAATGAACCCCCTCAACCGTGGAGGTGACAGTCCTGAATGAGAAAGATAGTATTCATATGGTCCCACAAATAAACATACAATCTCAAAGGTAGTAAACACTAAGAGTATTTAATTGGAGACAGTAGGATAGTCAAGGATGTCAGGGAAAGCTTCTCTGAAAAGGTGATTGACTGAGTTGTTTAATGAAGAAGCATAAAAGTGAAAGAAAAAGAGCAAGTGTAAAAGCAGCGGGGATGAGAAGATAAGCTTTCTAGGCAGAGAGAAAGCATGAGCAAAGGCTAACCCGTGGCTGTTCACTTATTCAACATCAACCAAGTGCCAGGTGTGTGCTTGTG
>SJYC01005079.1:0-25881 GCA_006408675.1 Madoqua kirkii | reverse complement strand
TAGTACCCCCTTGAGGAGTGAGGGTGGGCTGACCCAAAACACACGAAGAGAAGAGAAGCCCGTGGCTCACTTTTGGTTCCTCTCTTTATATGTTTTTTGTCCCCCCCCCATGCCTGCCCTGTGTAAGTTGGGCTAGCCAGGAGGGCTGCTTGTTTTACCCAAGGTGCTTACTCCAGTCCTTGGACCTTCCTTTGTTCTATTTTTGCTGGCTTTCTCCTTCTTTGTCTTTTAGCCACAGTCATTTTGGACTCCTTTTTCCCATTCTAACTTCCTAACAATAGGCATCTTTGGGGGCTTGGGGAAAGAAACCAAGAGTATGTGGATTTCCAGAAGCCAGCAGGAGAGAGAATTTCACAGAGGCTGTGATGATGGAGAATGTCATCCTGCAGAGAGCCTGGGGAGGGTGAAGACATGTGTTAACCCACGAGAAAGTCACATCAGGGCTGGCCTGGAGTGGAACTGTAGAGAGGGAAAACTAGGAGGGAAGACAATGCAGGGAATAGGAAGCTTGAGGAACAAGGGAAGGTGTTTTATTAAGATAACAGAAGGCTGAGCACATTTGTGGGTTGATGAGAAGGAGCCAGTAAAATGGATTAAAGTTGAATAAACAAAGATTAATTAACATTCCAAGGCCTCAGAGCCTTGGTTATCAACCCTTTCTAATACTAGGCTCACCTAGGACCCTTAAAATAATGCTAATGTCTAGTCCTGATCTGCAGAGATTCTGATTAAATTGTTTGGGGGTTAGGATAGACTCATCTATTATTAGTTAGTTCTCCCGGGTAATTTTAATATATTTTCAGGTGAGGGAACCATTGACTTATAAGAATTGGGCACTGGATTGAGGCCATAATAGAGGGTCACTTTGGATGACAAAGGCACTCTCCTCCTCTAATATTAGGATGGGAAATAAAGAAAGGATGAATTAAGAGCAGAAGAAAGAATACTGAAAGAACTCATTATGCATGATTTCAGTCTAAGAAAGGAGGTGGGATGCTTCAAATAAGGGGGAAGGAGTGACATTAAGTCATAAAAGAAATTTAAATGTCCTGAACAACTACCAGGATTCCACCAGGAATAAATAAGGTAATTATCCATTTCCTGCTTCATTCTCTCCACCCTTACTTGTGAGCCAACATAGAAACGTGTCTATCCTGACATAGAAAGCCATTACTGTCTTTCTGGTTCCTCTTCAGGAAAAGAGAAGAAAAAGAAAATTTATAAACAGGAAAGATCTAGAAAAATTAAATTATAGAGCCTCTGTGAATGATTGCTCAGCAGTGAAGAATCCAACTGCCAATTCAAGAGACTTGGGTTCTATCCCTGGGTCAGGAAGATCCCCTGGAGAAGGAAAGGGCAACCTACTCCAGTAATCTTACCTGGGAAATCCCATGGACAGAGGAGCCTGGCAGCCTACAGCCAGTGGGGTCACAAAAGTGTTGGGCCCAACTTAGCAACTAAGCAATAGCAGTAATCAAGAGGGAGAACATGTAAGTTGCAGACTCATATCTCTATGAAATCACTTCGATTTCATCCATGGAGGCATCTTGAGATCATTTCATTCAACTCTTCCCATGTCAATGATGAGTAAACTGAGATGCAGAGGGATTCTGTGGTTCAACCAGAACAAATAGCAAGGAAGTGCCACCGAGACCCCTTGAAATAAAATCTTGATTCCCAGCCCAGTGCACACCATTCCTGTACACACTCAGCCTCATGACCTCTGTGGTTGAGGTTCCAGTAAGCAAAATGGAAGTAGCTCCTCAGGGAGGATTAATAAGAAATCTGTAAATTGTTTTTAGCTCATTGCAAGGGGAAAAAAAATGTTCAGTTTCTTTATTACTATTATTATGTGAACCAGATTGAACTGCTGCCGCTCTTGAGTTTCTTACGATAGTGTGAAGTTTCCCTTTTAACCCAAGCCAATTTTAAATTGCTTATAAAGTACACAGATAGCTGGAATAATTGAGTTGCCACATTCAGTACATCATATGAAATACAGTCAAAGAGAGGAAAACTTGCAAGCATAGAGAAGCAGCAAGACCGAGCCTGGAAAATTATAAAAACAAACAAATAAAATAAACATGTTCCAGATAATTAAGAAAGAGCAGTGTGTGATGACAAGATCAGTATGTCTCCTGAAATGCCTAGCTGCAGTTCATGGACAGAGGCTTTCACCCCCTGAGCTTGGGTTTTATCTGGAAAGCAAGATGAATGAGCTATCTGTCAGATTCTTTCTATTTTTGACTGTCTGTATTTTAATTTTTGCCATAATCCTCCACAAAAGTGTTCTGAAGCAGTTTAAAACAAGCTACATAGAGTATCTCATGGATCATGTTTCCAGTTCTTATTAAATTATAAACATATTTACGTCTCAGCTGCAGGTTTCTTCTCTGTAAAGTAAAGGAGTCCCGGGTCGATAGTCTCCCTTCTCAGCTCTGCGCTTCTGTGGCCTTTTCCCTACTGCCAGTTAGTTGCACCAGGCACACGGTTAGTAGCTATTTACCTTGCATGGCTGAATGGTCTGCTCCCTCCCACAGAGCCAGAGAGGGCACTGGCCAATGAGTACTGTGTTTCGGTGCAAAGGTCCCAGGCACCTTGCTCCTTTCCTGTTTTTCTTCTATCCAATTCAAGTGTTCAGTACACTCCTGGGTCTTCTGAGGAGCCCTGTGGACACCGTGGAAAGAACTGGGAGCAAGAAGCAAAACACAGAGTGATATGACAGGGTGACATGCACTGTACGGAAGCTGACTCTCCCGGAGAACTGTGTTATTTTTACATTCATCCTCTTGAATTAGGCAAGGAATCGGTGGTGGTTGCTATTCTGAAAGAAGCTACAATTAAAGAGAAAGGGACTGGTTTCAATGCCTCAGAAAATGTCTAGAAGATGGAAAACTAGAGAATGCCATGTTTCCTGCCTCTGGAATTAACTTGTGGCGGGAGGCCTACAGCTGAGGAAGATGATAGCTCATGGAATGCCCCTTTCTCAGGGAAGGGATTTGCCTCCTCTCAGTTGGATTTAGGGTTGTGTCTTGATTCTTGTGTGTATGAGAAATATTTTAAAAAACGGAGTGATGTTAATTCATAAGTTGCAGGTTTCAACTATAATAAACTCTCAATCTTTCACATTCTCAATTATTTTACTGTCAGAATTTTCTTCTGTTTGATCAAATCTTTGAAAGATCTCTGTCTAGACACACAAACTGACTTGGAGAAAGAATATAAACATCTGGATGACTAGAAAAAATATCTTAACAGGTGGTTGTAGGCAACCAGTCTTTGATATTTACTAATGTCAATTATTCAGTTATGTGTTTAGATCTCTAATTGGTTTTGCACACACAGAAATTTTCTCACACAATCATATGTAACAACAGTGTTATTTTATAGACTTTTCTTCCTCTGAAAACTAGAGCACAATAATTTTAGTGATGAGAAAATATTAATATATACAAATTCAAGCTGACAGCAATTCACGGATCCCTAATATTCCAATATGCTCTGCTATATGTCACCCGCTTTGCAAAATGATTATTAATGGCCTGACTGCAAAGTTGGTTAAGAAATATTTCATTTCAAATTAGGCATAATTTTTTTTTCTTTTAGATTATAAAGATGCATTGTTAAGGTCATTTTCCTTCCCTGCATTTGGTTTATTTTCCTTGTTTAAAAAAATAGAGAGAGAGAATGAATATATATATATACAAAAAAAAACTTTAAAGAAAGGGGGAATGAAGGAAAGGAAGAAAAGAGTTGGGGAGGAAGGAAAGAAAGGAAAGAAGATTTGTCAAGTAATTAGTTTTCTTGATTATTTCACATCCCCAAAAAGAATACTTCAGGTCTTTCTAAAACCTCTGTACCATTTGTTTCGAATGCTTCACTCTGAGGGGCAGATTTATCAGCAACTGAGAGTACTAGCGATAAGGCAGGGTGGAAACCCAAGTAACTGACAACAATCAGAAGGCCTTTGTCTGAGAACCCAAGATGAACAGGAAACGCTAACAGGCAAAGGGACAGAGACTTCTGCCTGGAGGACGTTTCTCACAAGACCAAACAATTCAAAATTAAACTGAAGATAACTCCCCAGCGAAGTGAGTGCTATCCCACATTTACCCTTAGGATTCTTGTTCGAAGCTTGAGATCACTGTGGTGGGCAAACAAGCTGCTCTTGAGTCCTACAACAGAACTCAATCAAACAGTGGTCAATCAATAAAATGTAGATATTTCAGATCCAAAGCCAAAGTTTTCTTTCCCTAAATGTACTGAAATAATTGGCTTTTCTCTTCTTCAAAGCACATTAAACTTAACTGACATAAAATCATAAGGGCTTTAAACATTAGGTAACATTTTTGAGCACTACAGGTCAGACATATGCTAAGTGATTGCTGTCTTGTCTTTGAAATTACTCCATGAAGTGCTATTTTTAATCCTTAGATAAGGACACTGCAACTTGACTAAAGTTGCCCAAGATACCACAGCTAGTAAACAGAGGAACCAGGGTGCAAACCTAACATTTCCTGACTTCAAAGTCCATACTGTCACCCATTACACCATTCCACTCCTTAGAGACAACACTGCCTTATTTTCCAGATGTTCCTGGACACACAGAAGCCCACAATAGAATATTCTCTGAGGCTAAAAGTGCTGCCACATATTTCCTCTAAATTCCCCAAAATGTCAAGGATGATAAATACTGGGCACACAGTAGGCACTTGAAAAATGATTCTTGAATTGAATTCACAAATGAAAACTCTATTCTCATGCGTTATCCTTTCACTGTGCTATGAAACAGTATGAACTCATAAAATTTTAGTCATAAAGATAATGTTATTTGAAGAGGAACAAGATGGCATTATGAATAATAGATTTCAATCTATTAAGCACAGAGCTACAGCCACAGTTTAACAGGATAATGCAAGGATTATTATAAAATCTTAAGAGATTACTGTAAGTGGCACATGATCTCCTTTGCTATCAGTAAACACAAAGCAATGCTGAGAACTAGGCTTTCTTGTTTATTTGTCTTTATATGAAAGCTCTATGGAGTGTGCAACTACACTAGAGCTGGAACAGCCAGCTTCCAGTTTCGGTTCCAAAACACAGTGGCTGTTTGACACAAAGCACAAAACTGATCCCTTTGAGCCTAAGTCTCCTCATGGTTAAAAGTAGAGATGGATCAGACTAGATGATTTACAAAGTTCTTCCTACTCTAACATGCCATCATTCTGTAATATTGTTGCATTCAATTCCAGTGTTAGCATACTTGGAAATGCTCACTTTTTAACTTTTTACCTTTTGCAAAAGGCTCTGTGTCAGGAGATCCAAAAGACACTTTATGGCGCAACTCAGCGGGAAAAGGAATACAGCAGCCTTTTAGCCACAAAGCTGTGATGCAGCAGTGATAGTGTGCAGGAAATTCAGTTGTCTGATTTGGTATGTGTGTGTGTGTATGTGTGAGTCGATCAGTCATGTCCTACTCTTTGTGACTCCATGGACTGTAGCCCACCAGGCTCCTCTGTCCACTGAATTCTCCAGGCAAGAATACTGGAATAGGTTTCCTCTCCCTTCCCCATGGCATCTTTCTAACCCAGGTATCGAATCTACATCTCATTATGTCTCCTGCATTGGCAAGAGAGTTCTTTACCACTAGCGCTACCTGGAAAGCCCTCTGCTTTGGTATAGTCAAGGTCAAATCTCAAATATTATCACTAAGACTTAGCATACTTGGAATTAGTATAAATACAGTTTCTAGTAACATCATTGCTACTGCTAAATCACTTCAGTCGTGTCCAACTCTGTGCAACCCCATAGACGGCAGCCCACCAGGCTCCCCCATTCTCGGGATTCTCCAGGCAAGAATACTGGAGTGGGTTGCCATTTCCTTCTCCAATGCATGAAAGTGAAAAGTGAAAGTGAAGTCGCTCAGTCATGTCCGACTTAGCGACCCCATGGACTGCAGCCTACCAGGCTCCTCCATCCTTGGGACATAACACAATTTTATAGGGAGACACCTGGGAAGTACCAGTGATGCTTTCTATGCCTGCCTCTCTGATCATTATCTTAAGTAACTAATGTAACCTTTCTGAATCTGGGTTTCTCCATGAGAAAGAAGAAAGAGCTGCTGTGGACACGTTGCCTAGCTCTAGAATAAGGAGCATTACTGTGTTAGGAAAAATATATGTTTGGATTTTGGTGATCACTTGCTGCCTTCTGTGTGCAGTGGTTCCTGATAAATGAGGCTCTGCTGTTGACTGAGCAAATGACAGCTATGACCACTAGCATAGCTAGACCAGGACTAAACCGCTCTACATAATTAGGGGAAAGACTGAGACGCCCCTACAGAGAGGATTCTGGGAAAGGAATCAGTAAATCTGTGTTGGCAGCAAAGAGGGGGTAAAGGGGTAAAAAAAAAAAAGAAAAAAAGAAAAAAATGGCCAAGAAAAGAGACCTGGGGGGAAATGATAGGCTTTATAAACTTTCTTTTGCCTCTAATTTTAAGATGTCAATAAAGTGTACACTCTTCAGTAATGCTTTGGTACAAATGAATTCTTTATTCTGAAGGTAAAAATTATTAATAAAAATTGTTAAGCCCAGCTTCAGAGGCTGTATAGAGGAATGGCTGATGTATGACTTTAAAAGCATGCCAAGGACATGTACCATTATCTCTTGATGAATTCGCAATATTGATAGCAACATAGAACAAAAGTTCTCCTCAACTGAGCTGTAACCATACTGTGTCTAGGTTCAGTTCTAGATAAGACATTTCAGCAGGGGTCTCAACCCTTTAGAGGTCTTTAGAGGCCAAGTCCAGTGAAGCTGGGATTGAGACAATAGGTACTGATGGGAGCTTGGAGATAGAGACGCACGCCTGTGGAAAGGCATTCACACTCTTTTTGCTTTTTATTTTTTGTTTAAAAACAAAACAAATAAAAAAGATGTTGTCCAAGCAAAACACATCTGTGGACCAGAACCAGACAGCTTGCAGTCTCTGAAAGAGTCATTATCAAATCAAAGGACATTCTGAGGAGAACGGTCAGGATATGAAATAACACACAATCATGCAGTATATAAAACAACTGAGTAAACTGCATTCTTTAATTTGAAAAAAAGCAGCCCCTGGGGAACCTAGTGATTGTCTTCAGAGTATTCAAAGACTGTACACAAAGCAAGTGTTTAAGTGTTTTATATTCCCTTAAGGTGCAGAACCAAAAAACTAGGGGGCAACCATTAAGGATTAAATGAGCTAATATTAGTAAAGCACTCAGAGCAGCGTCTGCAGAGTTGGCGCTGCACAGGCATCTAAATGCACCTGGAAGTCAGAAGTGTTCAAGGCTTAAATGGGTTCCCTGGTGGGTAACTGGAGGGCACCTCATGGGGTGGTTGGGGGGCAATATTCTGAATAGGAAGGCCACTCACTCTCGGGTATAGTGTCCAGACCTGGCTGGCTCTCTAAGGTGACTTGTAAATCTGGGCTCCATTGAATGGGCATAAAGTAAACAAAGTGAAAGGCATCCCTCCTCCTGAACGGTCTTGCATCACATTTCCCTTCTCAGGTAAGACTCATCCCAGCTTTTAGATGGTAACCAACTGAAGCTGTACATTAAGTCCCCACGAAAAATAAAGTATGGGGGTGGTATATACAACCATAGAAAGTAAGAGTAGTCTCAATGGGCATGTGAGGACTGTGGAAAGGAACTGTCAGAGGTGCCCCCAGAGTCCTCCAGCTAAGGTCTGGCTGGTACAGGCACAGTGATGAGAAACATCAGCATTTAGCTTCTCTAAATCTCTCAGAGCCTCCCTTATAACTTTTTATCAGACCAAGTTGATACTGGGTCATTCAAAATACAAATCCATGTCTCAAAACTCCAAAACTATGGAAACTAAGAGTCACAACGAAAAGACTAAGATATCCACAAAGTACTATACTTGTAAAATATTGAAATTCTGATTATGATGGGTACCATATATCACAGAGGATAATGATCAATATAAGGACAGTAGTGTCCAGAACTAACTTAAGAAACTCAGTACTGATGTAGGTGTAGATAATGAACTGCTGAGAACACTGTATGTAATCTGGGGGAAGGGTCAGGAACTGGATCCAAATAATAACTGCTGCATTGTTGCTTTTTGTAAAGTGGAACAGTTGGGGAAGTAAAACGCTGGGAATAAGGATTTCCCAAGTACCCGCTTTTGATCAGGTACCATGCTGGATGCTTCACAAGCATTACTTTATCTAATCTTCACATTAACCTTGAGAAAAAGATAATTTGCCCCATGCTATACACAAGAAAATTAGAGCTCAACTTAATAAACTTGCCCAGCTCTTATACACTTTTGATGGATTATGAATCGATAAAAAACTCTTTGGACAGGAATTCAGCAGAAGTTATCAAAAATTTTAAGGAGCAAAACTATTGCCTCAGCAATTTCATTTGTAGTCAAGTACTCCTTGGAAAGACTTTCACAAGTGGGTAAGGGTATTATGTGCAGTTGTTTCCATTGCAGCATTATTTGTAATATTGAAAATCTGGAGACAATCTAAAGGTTCTTCAGTGAAATAAACAGTATATGTCTATATTCCAGCATACATGGAATCCAATAGAAGTATTGAAACAGATGAAGTCAAAAGTAAAAATATTACATGTAGCAAATCAACTTTTATTGATAGTATAATATGCTTCTGGGCTGCAGCCCATGGAGTCGCTAAGAGTTGGACACGACTGAGCGACTTCACTTTCACTTTTCTCTTTCATGCCTTGGAGGAGGAAATGGCAACCCACTCCAGTGTTCTTGCCTGGAGAATCCCAGGGACGAGGGAGCCTGGTGGGCTGCCGTCTATGGGGTCGCACAGAGTCGGACACGACTGAAGCGACTTAGCGGCAGCATCGGCATGTACATAATAAAAGACCTGGAATAGAACCTGCAAAGTGATTGATAGTAGCTATATCTAGAGAATAAAAGTGAGAAGCTGGAGTGAAAGAGACCACTTACTACCTTCTACTCTTCTGTATTATTTAAACTGTTAAGCAAACAGGTGCTGTGCTGTCCCATTAAAAAAAAAAAAAAGATGGAAAGTCATACTGAACGCAAGATCACAAGTCACTAGCAGTCACAACTCTGCAGGATCTACTTCTGTGTTTACAGTTTGGGAATTCTCCCCTCATGAATTGTGTATACGCTGTCTAGGACAGCAAATGGTGTAAAGTGAAACTACCTGAGAGAGAAGGCAAAAACTTTCCAAGGAAAATCAATTACAGCATGGACAGAGGCCATGGCAGCCACCATAAACACATTTTCCTGCCAAAAAAAATGAAAACACATTTCTAGACGTGAAGCTTTATACAGAACAGTGGTGTGTCACAGGAGTTTGTTTTCCCAAGAATGCAGCTCTTTACAGCATTTCCAACTGTTAAATTACCCTGGCAGGCATGACCAAGTCCACGTAGTTGTCACTGATTATCCCATTTTCATGTACTCTATTTATCAAGTCTTTATATCTCCAAATTTAAACCTTTAGCCTCTCCTCTGGCTTTTCTCAGATAGTATCATGCTGAAATTCAGGATTCTAATAAATCACATTGTCACAGTGTAAATCTCATGGCTGGCAGAAGAGTTGCTGCTGCTGCTGCTAAGTTGCTTCAGTCGTGTCCAACTCTATGCAACCCCAGAGACGGCAGTCCACCAGGCTCCCCCGTCCCTGGGATTCTCCAGGCAAGAACACTGGAGTGAGTTGCCATTTCCTTCTCCAATGCGTGAAAGAGAAAAGTGAAAGTGAAGTTGCTCAGTCATGTCTGACTCTTCGCGACCCCATGGACTGCAGTCTACCAGGCTCCTCCATCCATGAGATTTTCCAGGCAAGAGTACTGGAGTGGATTCCCATTGCCTTCTCCAAAGGAGAGTTGAGGTGCTTCCAAAAAAAAATCTTTGGTAGAGAAAATAGACTTGCTAAAACTCAGGAAGCCTATAACAATCTATAATTGGTCCAACATAAGACAAAACTCCAAACAATTTTGAAGTCTAAAGGAAGTTGAAAATTAGTTTGTGAATTTTTGCTCTTGTAAATAGTTACAAAATGTGAGTTTGGTCTCTTTTGCAATGTTCATATTATATTCATTTTTAATATGAAGAAATAGTTGGGTTTTTCTCTCCTACCATGTTCTTCTAGCACAGCTGATCAGCAATTTTCTATTTCAGCTATTTCTATAAGTACCTGTTAATAAGCACAATATACTCAGGGCTGAACCATATACACAAATCTCATAAATGGAACATTTTAAGATGTGTATATACAAGAAAATATGTAAGCAACTGTCCCTCTACTTGAAAACTTGTTTCCAAATAAAAATTTTGAAAACAGCCCTTTCAGTATAACAGAACGTTACTTAGTAAAATATCAAGAGCTATGAAAACGTATTTTTCTCTTCAAGGGAAATCACAAAACAGGTGAACAATCAAGTCCAGGGTGGCTTTTCTATTTGATAAATACATCCAGAACTCTGTACAGTAAGTAAAGTTTGCATGCAGTTTCAGTTCAGTTGCTCAATCATGTCCAATTCTTTGCGACCCCGTGAATCGCAACACACCAGGCTTCCCTGTCCATCACCAACTCCCGGAGTTCACCCAAACTCATGTACATCGACTCAGTGATGCCATCTAGCCATCTCATTCTCTGTCATCCCTTTCTCCTCCTGCTCCCAATCCTTCCCAGCATCAGAGTCTTTTCCAATGAGTCAGCTCTTTGCATGAGGTGGCCAAAGTATTGGAGTTTCAGCTTTAGCATCAGTGCTTCCAAAGAATACCCAAGACTGATCTTTAGAATGAACTGGTTGGATCTCCTGGCAGTCCAAGGGACTCTCAAGAGTCTTCTCCAACACCATAGTTCAAAAGCATCAATTCTTCGGCACTCAGCCTTCCTCACAGTCCAACTCTCACATCCATACATGACCACTGGAAAAACCATAGCCTTGACTAGACAGACTTTTGTTGGCAAAGTAATGTCTCTGCTTTTGAATGTTCTATCTATGTTGGTTGTAACTTTCCTTCCAAGGAGTAAGCATCTTTTAATTTCATGGCTGCAATAACCATCTACAGTGATTTTGGAGCCCCCCAAAAATAAAGTCTGACATTGTTTTCACTGTTTCTGCATCTATTTCCCATGAAGTGATGGGACCAGATGCCATGATCTTCATTTTCTGAATGTTGAGCTTTAAGCCAACTTTTTCACTCTCCTCTTTCACTTTCATCAAGAGGCTTTTTAGTTCCTCTTCACTTTCTTAAGTATCTTTAAATGACATTTTAAGCAAATAAACCTTTTGCTTCATAATTTAATGGTGTATAAGCACCCCCTCCTCTTTCTTTAATAACCGTAAGGACCTCTTCCCCAGTTCCAAATAGCAATCATGAAAACCGGGTACTTTCTTAAAGAGTTTTCTGCGCATCATACTAAATAACATGCAAAGAGTTCAACAACATTCTTCTTAAAGGTTAGTATTACTCTTTAAATGAGCATGTTAACCCCTGAAAAGTCACTCAACTATTCCCATTAGATTGCTTCATTTGGGCATTGGTAGTATAAAAGAATTCAAACAATAACAGTTTAGTTTATCCACTGGTGGAAGAGTTAGCTTTTTAGAAATACTACAGTATTTAACAACACTGATGATTATAATTGTTAATGAGGTACAGAACCTTGGAACAAGGCAAACCAGACAGAACATGAGTGTAAGAAGCTAAAAGATATTCCCAAAGTTCCAAGAATAGTGAGAGTGGATTAATTAATATAATAATGAATTATCACTTCAAAGCAGGGTGGACACTTACTGGCATGCTAAATTGAAGCATCCAAAGGTTGTCCAACTAGATGCTCTTTAAGGGTCTCCCTTCTCTTATGTGCATTTCCCCTAAAACATCCAAATAATAATACATTGAGTCCTGCCATGTTGCATGGGTGAAGATACTTCAGCAAAATATAATTTACTAAAGATACATTTACAATTCAGACTTTTCAGAAAGTTATCAAGCAGCTTGGGCTTTAAAATGTGTATTCATATTCTACAGATTAACCACCTAATGGCTCCAAAGGAACAATTACAGCAAAACACATTGGTGTTAGGATAATTGAGAAGCATTCAATTAAAGATAAACTTTCTACCTTTTGTAGCTCTAGGTACTGAGGATACATAATAATGTATAATCATATGAATTAATGAGATGCTTTCATATGTTTCAGCACTTAACAAAGTAGTTGTGTTATTTCCCAAGGAGATCACGGTGACTCTATCGAAGGTGTCCTTGGCACATCATTTTGTTCTGGGTTTTTTCAGTCCCATATTTACCCTTGCCAATATATGATCCAAGGCAAAAAGGCTTGTGTGAGTAATTAGAGTTCCTGAGTGTCCATATATGTGAATATAAATACATATATATTCAATATGTCTAAGTACCTCACTTATCATCTGTTTGAAATTTACCTGAAATCTAGAAAATAAGGAGCTAAAGTCCTGAGTAACCAACAGAAATGTCTAAAATGAGGATTAAGTAGGCCACATGTGTAACACATGTGGTGGTTTATAGAAGATAGTCAATAAATAATCACTCTATTATTATCATTATTGCCTCCACATGGCTTCAAAAAGGACCTGAAATAACATCCTAGAAAACCTACTTAGAGTTAAAGCAGCTAAAAGGCAATCTACTGAAATGGAGGATACATTTTGCTATAGCTAGGTCTTCTTAAAACAGCAAAGTTACAGTTAACATTCTGACAACAAGGGGGAAAATATTGAGGAAACTAAAAGGCACACGTAGTTCAAAAGAAAGAGCAATATAAAGCCATTTGCACCAAGATAAATGTTTTAGAGTAACTGAAGCCACGGAAAACATCATTTGATCTTTGCAAAGCACATGCTTTGTGTTCTTAATGATGATACTATGGAATGGCAGCTATGGAGTCAGATAGGTCTGAGCTTAAGACCCAGCTCCACCTCCACATCTATGATCTTGGCTAAGTTACTTAACCATCCTGATCCTCAATTTACTCCTCTCTCAATCAGGATCATAGTATATCTCTTCCCTCACAGGAGTAGCTCTAAATGAAAGGTTTTATGTAAATGGCTAACATAGAGACCACCACATGGAATCCACTTAATGGCTAAATAGCAGCTCTATTATTATAATAATGCTTTGCTTAAGAAAATATAGAAACAGATAATGCATTTTATTTTCTTTTTTTAAATTTTATTTTTACTTTATTCTACTTTACAATACTGTATTGGTTTATCACCATACATTGACATGAATCAGCCACAGGTGTACACGAGCTCCCAATCCTGAAACCCCCTCCCACCTCTTACCCCATATCCTCTCTCTGGATCATCCCCGTGAACCAGCCTCAAGCATCCTGTAAAGGAACTTTCCTACACTGTTGATGGGAATGTGAATTGGTACAGTTACTATGGAAAACAGTACAGAGGTTCCTTAAAAAAAACTAAAAATAGAGTTACCAAATGATCCTGCATGCCCACTCCTGGGTGTATATCCTGATAGAACTCTAATTCAAAAAAATACATGGACCCCAGTGTTCATAGTAGCACTATTTACAATAGCCAAGACATATATATAAAATAGAATATTACTCAGCCATAAGAAGGAATGAAATAACTCCATTTGCAAAAACATGGATGGACCTAGAGATTTTCACATTAAGTGAAGTAAGTCAGACAAATACAGATTATCACATGATATCACTTAAATGTGGAATCTTAAAAACAAAACGGGACAAATGAACTTGTTTACAGAACATAAACTCACAGACAGAAGACAAACTTATGGTTACCAAAGGGGATAGATGGAGTGGGAAGGAGAGATCAATTAAGAGTTTGGGATTAACATATACACACTACTATTTATAAAATAGGTAAACAACAAGGATCTACTCTATGGCAGCGAGAACTCTACTCAGTATTGTGTAATAACTATAATGGAAAAGAATCTGAAAAAATATATGTGTGTGTACATAACTGAAACTAACACAACATTGACAATAAAAATAAATTTTAAACAAATAAAAATAAATTTTAAACAAATAAAACTAAAAGATCTCTTTAAATAGTTTAATGATATAAAGCAACTTGTCACTTAACAGAGTAATTTTCAGTTATCTAGAAAATTAACATATAGATAACCTAATTCCCATATGATCCCACCATGAATATGAAGATTTGGTTTATAATACAATATATAATGACACAGGTAGATGAAAAAATATATCATCAAAATTCAAAAAAGAAAGAATACTGTCTTTTTCTCCCCCTTTGTCTGAGTCAAGCAAGTTCACAGATGTCTCAGCCATAAAAGACTGTTGAATTATTGAAACTAGAACAGTCACTACACGACTGTAAGTGTAACTACACTTGCTTGGAAGTGTAACTACACTTTCTGCTGCTCCTTTCATGAGACTTCTCTGTTTATCCAGTTAAAACCACAGACAAAATACGAATGCCTCCAAATATACACATACAAATGCCAGTGATGTTTTGTACATCCGATGTGAGAAGGACTTCCATTGTGAAACAACACAAAATCTTCTGATGACATTCATGCGATGATCGTGGGGATATTTAATCAGTTTAATAGTCACAGTATTTCAAAGCTTTAAGTGGAGTAGTAAAAAGAAAGGAGAGAAGAACAGAATAGCCAGTGCCTCTCCAGTGCTTGACAGAGAAGGCGATGGCATTCCACTCCAGTACTCCTGCTGGCAAATCCCATGGATAGTGGAGCCTGGGAGGCTGCAGTGCATGGGGTCATGAAGAGTCGGACATGACTGAGTGACTTCACTTTCACTTTTCACTTTCATGCATTGGAGAAGGAAATGGCAACCCACTCCAGTGTTCTTGCCTGGAGAATCCCAGGGACAGGGGAGCCTGGTGGGCTGCCATCTCTGGGGTCACACAGAGTCGGACACGACTGAAGCAACTTAGCAGCTTAGCAGCTCCAGTGCTTGAAAGGCACTATGGAACTAATAAATGTATTTATCCTACCTGGAATGGTCAGTGGAATCTTTCAGATGATAGATAGATAGGCAGATAAAATTAGGACTTGGTTCTAAAGAATTGAATCTTTCTCTTACTCAGAACTCTGCATTTAAATGGCAGAAAACAACTCAAACACATCCAAGCAAATATGAATTGTATGGGCTTATTAAATAAAAATGTCAGAAGTTGCCTAGCTTTGGCATAGCTTTGGCATGGCTAGACACAGCTGCTCGAAAATGTCCTCTCCTCATTTCTTGGATGTTTTCCTTATGGTTTGGCTACATCTTTCAGAAGTGACTCTCCATGTCTTAAAGAGTAGATAGACATCAGCAGCTTCAGACTTATTATAAACTTTGTCCTCAGACAGACTTTGCCCTCTCTTTAAATACCCAAATATTACCCCAAAGAATAGCAAAGAGAGATAAGAAAGCGTTCCTCAGTGACCAATGCACAGAAATAGAGGAAAACAACAGAATGGGAAAGACTAGAGATCTCTTCAAGAAAATTAGAGATACCAAGGGAACATTTCATGCAAAGATGAGCTCAATAAAGGACAGAAATGGTATGGACTTAACAGAAGCAGAAGATATTAAGAAGAGGTGGCAAAAATACATAGAAGAACTCTACAAAAAAGATCTTCATGACCCAGATAATCATGATGGTGTGATCACCAACCTAGAGCCAGACATTCTGGAATGTGAAGTCAAGTGGGCCTTAGGAACCGTCACTACAAACAAAGGTAGTAAAGGTGATGGAATTCCAGTTGAGCTATTTCAAATCCTGAAAGATAATGCTATGAAAGTGTTGCACTCAATATGCCACCAATTTAGAAAACTTAGCAATGACCACAGGACTGGAAAAGGTCAGTTTTCATTCCAATCCCAAAGAAAGGCAATGCCAAAGTATGCTCAAACTACTGCACAATTACCCTCATATCACATGCTAGCAAAGTAATGCTCAAGAGTCTCCAAGTCAGACTTCAACAGTACGTCAACTTCCATATGTTCAAGCTGGATTTAGGAAAGGCAGAGGAACCAGAGATCAAGTTGCCAACATCCACTGGATCATAGAAAAAGCTAGAGTTCCAGAATACATCTATTTCTGCTTTATTGACTATTCCAAAACCAAATGGTTTTCATCAAGAGATGAGAATATCAGGCCACCTGACCTGCCTCTTTAGAAACTTGTATGCAGGTCAAGAAGCAACAGTTAGAACTGGACGTGGAACAACAGACTGGTTCCAAAACAGGAAAGGAGTATGTCAAGGCTGTATATTGTCACCGTGCTTATTTAACTTACATGCAGAGTACATCATGAGAAACACTGGGCTGAATGAAGCATAAGCTGGAACCAAGATTGCCAGGGAAATATCAATACCCTTATATACACAGATTATACTACCCATATGAGAGAAAGCAAAGAAGAACTAAAGAGCCTCTTGATGAAAGTGAGAGGAGAGTGAAAAAGTTGGCTTAAAACTCAACATTAAAAAAACTAAGATCATGGTATCTGGTCCCATCACTTCATGGCAAATAGATGGGGAAACAATGGAAATAGTGCCAGACTTTATTTTGGGGGGCCTCCAAAGTCACTGTAGATGGTGACTGCAGCCATGAAATGAAAAGATGCTTGCTCCTTGGAAGAAAAGTTATGATCAACCTAGACAGCATATTAAAAAGCAAAGACATTATTTTGCCAACAAAGGTCAGTCTACTCAAAGCTCTAGTTTTTCCAGTAGTTATGTATGGATGTGAGAGTTGGACTATAAAGAAAGCTGAGTGCTAAAGAATTAATGCTTTTGAACTGTGGTGTTGGAGAAGACTCTTGAGAGCCCCTTGGACAACAAGGAGATCCGACAAGTCCATCCTAAAGGCATTCAGTCTTGCATATTCATTTGAAGGACTCATACTGAAGCTGAAACTCCAATCCTTTGGCCATCTGATGCGAAGAACAGACTCATTTGAAAAGACTCTGATGCTGGGAAAGATTGAAGGCAGGAGGAGAAGGGGACGACAGAGGATGAGATGGTTAGATGGCATCACCAACTCAATGGACATGAGTTTGAGTAAACTCCAGGACAGGGAACCCTGGCGTGCTGCAGTTCACGGGGTTGAAAAGAGTCAGACATGACTGAGTGACTGAACTGAACTGAATTACCTCAAAAGAACTCTAGTAATCCTCGCTTGAATTAACTGGTCCTGCACTTATCACAGTGACCAATCACAGTGGATAGAAGGAAAGGTTGTTGTGATTTGCGACCTTGTATCATGTGACTACATCTGTAGGGTAAGGGAGAGGAGTGCCCTTTAACTGATATTCTTATCAGAATTCTATGATTAGAGAAAGAAGCAATTTCTAAAAGAGAATTATGTAGGAAAAACAAATTAATAAATGTCAATCACAGTTCCCTACCATGATTATTTTCATTCTCTGTTGGTTCCCTCCATGAGCATCCAAAAATTATAGTCAGTTATTTACATACCCCGGACCTCTGAACTTACACTTTCTTGGGGTAGGGGATGTGTTTTTCTCACAGTGTGGATCATTGAACATTGTAGGCACTCTCTAATTTAAAGGAATAACTTATACAAAAATACTTTGTAAATTGTAAAGGATGATACAAATGCAAACATTCAGGGGAATACATTTAACTGTCTTTAACCTTCTGAAAGAGTTGAAAGCATTGGAACTTCTGTCTCAAAATTCAGTGATCCTAGGAGATCAAGCAGGACTGTTTCTGCCAATGGCTTTTGTAACTATGCTTTCTTCAACTCATATCTTTTTATTGCTTGCCCTTTTCCTGATTTATATCATAAAGGAGCTGAAAGTAAAATAACTATGTTACTACCTGGAAGTATAACTCTTAGAGCACCCATTGTAATATTGTTCCTATTCCTGGCAGTGAGCAAAATACCTAGATTGCAGCCACATCTACTTCCCTTTTTGTTAGTTATCACGTCTAATCTGGTCTGCACTGGCTCTTTCTCCTATAGATGATGTTTCTCTTAATACTCAGGATGAATTGGTTTGTGACTAATACTTCAAAATATTTTCAGCACCATATAAGTCACTGCCACCTTGAAAGTTTCATCTATCACCTATTTTCGTAGAATTTTATTTCTAAGCTTCTCTCTTAAGGCTTTCTGATTATCATGCATTTACAATTATATTAGGGAGACAATTCCAGGAGACAGCCCAGGACAGAGGAGTCTAGTGTGCTGCAGTCCGTGGGGCTGCAGAGTTGGACAGGACTTAGTGACTGAACAGCAACAACAGGGAGATAAATTGTATCTCTCTACAGGAGGGCCATGCTTTACACGTTGTTTCAAAACCATTCACCATGCCCTGCTACACACACACACACACACATACACACACACACACACAGAATAGCCCTAAAAGTGAATTTTTATTTAACCCGAGAAAGGAAAAAGTAAGCAGAGAAAATGTGAAAATATTTCAGTAAAGATAAGACTATAAAGTCAAGTCTCATTCAAATGAACATTACAGCAATAGTAGCTCACTGTAATTAAAATATTTCCAAGCTCTCTCTGGTCAGTGATCAATAGTAATGATGCCTTTCACTCTTGCTAAAATAAGTTTCCTTTATTCAAAGCTTAGCATAGCAAAGGCTTTATCTCTCAGTTCTTGTGCACTTAATTGTCAAGAGCCATTGTGGAGGGAAAGAGCCTGAACACTTGATTCTAAGGCGAAAAGTAAGTGGAAAGAGAGCAGAAAACACTAGTTACTACAGCAAAAAAACTCCTCAGAAAGAAATGCTGTCAGGAGAAATATGAAACATGGTAGTTTTATTCTTTAGCAAAGGAGGAGGAAATCAGTAGTTGAATCCATGGACTCTGCCAAGAAAAAAGATACTTTGATCAAAAAGATATGCTATCTTACATAACAGGTTACACAAAAATTTTACCTGTATCATCTGACAAGGTGTAATTGTTCAACATATTTATAAAGTAGATATTATATTATACTTTTATCACTTTGCAGATTGAGAAACTGAAATTCAGACTTCAAGTGATTTTTTCCAAGGGAGAAAGCTTCTGATTTAAACATTTTGTGCTGTTTCCGTAACACCACATCTCTTCTGTTGCCCTCCACAAATTAACCACATATATTTAAAACACTGAGGCCCTGTGTACTTTTGAATATAATCTCAAATTTATTACAATTTCATTCTTTCTACTTTTTTTAGTTGTCCCACATATATATGTGTATGCTATGGCTTTACTCCTCAAATATTTTTTTCTTTAGCTCTCCTTTCAACTAGCATCATCTCAAATGCAGACGACATTTAATAATTTAGATCATGTGTTGGAATAAGATATAAATTATGGTTATAAAATAAAATAACCACGCTTTTTTCTTATGGTAGATGCTTAATAGTATTATATAAGAAGAATTGGAAAGTATGTTATTCAGTGAAACAAGTCAGCATTGCCTACAATCAAATAATTTAGATCTAATACTGGCTTTATCATCAATCTGCAGCACTGATGAGAAAATAAGGGCAGAAGGAAAAGTCTATGTAAATGTGTAGGCATGTAAAGAGGCCTCAACGAGGTTGTATCCTAATTATGAAGACAAGGAAGATCCACTTACAACATTCATTTTGTCTCTCCATTCAAGTTTACATAACAGGAGGAAATGGCTTCAACAGCAAGTTCCATTACTTCTATCATCTTTATGATACAGGCTACTTAACCTCTCAATTCAGTACATTGGACAGCATCTTGACTTGAGTGGAAAAAAGAAAAAAGAGAGAGAGCCATCTACTGGCCAGGAACCTGAGTGGTCTTGGTACAGAATTGGTTGGAGCAGCTCAACTGGTAAAGAATCTACCTGCGATGTGGGAGACCTGGGTTTGATCCCTGGGTTGGGAAGATCCCCTGGGGAAGGGAAAGGCTACCCACTCCAGTATTCTGGCCTGGAGGATTCCATGGACTACACAGTTCATGGGGTTGCAAAGAGTTGAACACAGCTGAGCAACTTTCACTTTTTTTTCCCCAAAAATCTTTAGATTCTAAAATGAAGGAGAAAAATAAAATTCCTTTTTCATCACATGTTTTTCATCATAGCGAGATCTACAGATACCCATTTCCATTCCTTAAACAGGAGAAGCCAGTTCACACAGCCCTGGACAAAGGTAACTGACTGAGGCACAACAGTTCTATTGGGCTCTAGTCAGTTCTAAGGGCTTCCCAGATGGCTCAAGTAAAGAATCTGCCTGCCAATGCAGGAGAGGCCAGAGCATGGGTTCGATTCCTGGGTTGGGAAGATCCCCTGGAGAAGGGCGTGGCAATCTACTCTAGTATTTTTGCCTTGGAGAGTCCATGGACAGAGGAGCCCAGTGGGCTATGGTCCAAGGGATCACAAAGAGTCGGACACAACTGAGCGTGAATACATGCAAGACTAGTGAGTTCTGTATGATCTTGCCATACTAATTACTTTGCAGATAAAAAGAACATAAAAAACGGCTAAGCTTTTGACTTTGCTCGCTTTTCAAGTGCTTTGAAGTTTTACCAGAAATGCTTTGAAGTTCCAATTCTGATGTTGCTAATGTATCTTCCCAAGCAACTTCTGATAATGTGTTACTTGGTGACTGAATGTTGAAGGAATATTTGTAAGTGGGGTAAACTGTGTGGATATGTGAATCTACATTTTCCCTGTGGATATAATTTCATAGCCCAATTAAGCCAGTTAAATGAACAAGAGATATGATTCCACTTGAAATTCTGTTTCCTCTGTACAAAAGTATTTCCTTTTTTAAAAAAGTAATTAAACTTTGTGGCTTGACCCAGCCACCCTTCCTTAGTATATATTCCATGCAGCTAGTCTTAGAAAATGTCCTAGTTGCTTGAAGAAATAATCCTAATAATATTCATAAAGGTAAAATTTTTACCACCATTCATAAAAATTAATTCTTACATTTGTTCATCAATTTATAGAGGGAAAACAGATCAGAGAGAGGGTAAACCTAAGTTTCTAGAGTAGATACTTATATGAAAGCATTTTGAAGAAAGATTCTCCTGTAATATTTATGATCTCTAGCTACTGATATTCTTCAAGAATACCTTCTTTTGAAAGCATGCATAAATTAAGCACTTCTAATACTGAAGAAATTGTTTCCATGGATTATTAGAGTGACCATCTAAAATAGTTAAAGCAGGAATCAGTTACCTCATTTTAAGGATGAACAAACTGAAACCGAAACTCAGAGAAATCAGTTAATTTCTATAAGTCATGTTAACTAGTGTGAACAAGGCCTGGGTCCAAACTCAGCTCCACCAATTCAAGCACTAATCTATACCACTGCTTCTCATGTACCTATGGACATACATATCATACCCCTCCTCCACGAAGGTAGATAATAATCCAGTTGCCTCTCTTTTCACGTGTTCATATATCCTTCAGTGCATCTTCACTTTATTTTTCAGTGCTGAAGTGAAAATAAGGATAATAAGTAGGTGGACAAGTAGACATAATATGCTTTTTGGAATGGTATTTAATCATGTCACAAACTTGTTTTAGCCAATAATGCTTATGTTTGATCTTTAAAATTGCTATATATGTGAACAACAATAATAGCAATTTAGAGTGAAGTACTAGTTTACTTGCAATCTTGTCTCTAAAATGTTCTGACAACACATATCAACCTAAGGAATCATCTCTCCCTATCCCAGTTTTGCCCCTACCAAGTTAAATTTCACATTGTGAAGCTCTGGCCTTGTTTTCCATTTTTAAAACCTCCCAGTGGCTCTCTATTGTCCTCAAGATAAGGAATAAACTCCTTAGGATGATGTTCCATCCATCCATGAACTAATCATCATTTTCTCTCCAAATTCCTTTCTTTTTCTTTCTCTTTCCAACTAAAATGGACAACTTTGCAGTTATCCAAAATAACCCAAGTCATTTTATATCACCATGCCTTTGCCTATAGCCAACCCTCTTTCTGAAAGGTCTCTTCACGCCTTTTGGGTACTCCAAGACTCTACTCTTTTTTCAAAGTCAGTTCAAGCATCTATCTGTAAAACTCCTGGAGCATCTTCCTGCTCCTCCACAAAGCAGAGTTGATGATTCTCTTCTTTGTGCATAACTAGATACTATTGAACTATCAGGTTCTATGTTGGCACCTATCACAGGATTTTGTAATCAGTTGTTCGTATGCATCCTTCCATGTTTTATCTTATTGCCCCTGTTCCTGGCACAATATGCAGAGAGATATAGTAGGTGCTCCATAAATGTTTGGGCTTCCCTGTTGGCTCAGACAGTAAAGAATCCATCTGCAATGCAGGGACCTGGGCTTGATCCCTGGATTGGGGAGATCCCCTGAAGGAGGGCATAGCAACCCACTCCAGTATTCTTGCCTGGAGAATCCCCATGAACAAGTGGAGCCTGGCAGGCTACAGTCCATGCGGTCGCAGAGTCAGACATGACTGAGTGACTAAGCACACATACCATAAATGCTTACCATGTGATCATGAATGCATGAATACCCTTTTAACAGATGGAGATTATAAGCTAACATGTTGTTAGTCACTCAGTCGTGTCTGACTCTTTGTGACCCCATGGACTGTAGCATGCCAGGCTACTCTATCCATGGGATTCTCCAGGCAAGAATACTGGAATGGGTTGCCATTTCCTTCTCTGTATAAGAAAACATATGGGTAACTAATAAAACAGAAATTCATTGATTTTTTTCTCAGGGTCACAACCATCTGAAGGTAAAATATTATCTTGTCTGGTACCTTATTCTAACTAATATTAATGTAAGATTATCAAGGATCTCAAACATATGATTTTGGTATATAATAACATAGTTGTTTAGGATCTTATGCCTAATGAGAATAAAAAGGAGATTTATTCATGTTAGCAAAATTCTAGTGCCATCTCTTCTGCACCTGAGCAAGACTTGTGATCTTGCACATTCTAGTTGTTGGACACTTTGCATCCCCCCCCCTTCAGTCCTGCATCTTTAAAAATAAAATAACAAGATGAAACAAAAGGAAATTCCAGTGTTTTTGAGGCAAATATGGATCCTTTGGATAATGAACGACCTTAATTACTCCAGACTCAGTCTTCTGAATACCTCTTACATAGTAAGAAATGCAACCACCAAATCTAAAGAACTTCATTGAGACATGGAATGAAAGATTACGATTTTGAAGAATAAAATCTAAACAAAGGCTTGAAAGAGAAATAAAAAATGGATCTGGCACCTAATTCACTAATTTTATAATTGAATGCCTATCTTAAGTGTTATTTTTGATCATTTTTTCACAAATTCACAAATATGGGAGGTTTTCAAAAACTGCTATGGACATTGTGTGGGTTATAATGCAAATATATCTACAGATAGAACTATTTTTTGAACAAATATATTTGAAGAAAGAAATATTTTAGTAACAGCTCCCAAGTTTATAATTTAAGGTCTCATTATTAGTATCGATAAGTGCAATCAGAGTTCATGGAATTGCCTTGCATTCAGTCTTAAAATCAGTTTGATACTGAAACACAGATTTTATTTTGTAACAATGGTGTGATGGAGCATAAACACTGTGAGCAATGCAATAACAGGATTTAGCCTCTGCCTTCCAGACGCTTCGTGTCTAGTGGCAACGGTAAGACATTTACACAAATAAAGCCTATGACTCATGCTAAAGGAGAGATCGACATGATAAAGTACATAGAGAAATTCCCCACCTAGAGGAAATCAAGGGCTTTCCTGATCTCTCAGTTGGTAAAGAATCCACCTGCAATTCAGGAGACCCCAGTTCAATTCCTGGGTCGAGAAGAGCCTCTGGAGAAGGAATAAGCTACCCACTCCTGTATTCTTGGGCTTCCCTCATGGCTTAGCTGGTAAAGAATCCACCTGCTATCTGGGAGACCAAGGTTCGATCCCTGGGTTGGGAAGATACCCTAGAAAAAGGAAAGGCTACTCGCTCCAGTATCCTGGCCTAGAGAATTCCATGGACTGTATAGTCCATGGGGTCACAATGAGTCGGACATGACTGAGTGACTTTCACTTTCATTTCAGAGGAAATCAAGAATCACTTTATGGAGAGGAGTTGCTTTCAGGAACAAATAGCATAATACATATATATATATTAAAGCACTTTGAAACCACAAAATCCTGCTCTAGTATTAGAAGATTTTTTCCCCAAGAGCCAAATGGAACAGACTGCACTCTAAAGCACACATCAAGAAGGATAGCAGGATTAGGCGCTTTTGGAGGTAAACACGTAGGTCCACTGCTGCTGCTAAGGGCACACAAATCAAGAAGATACACATTATACTGCAGACAAAGAGATGCCAGAAGGAATAGGTCGTCCTGGAGGAAGAGCTGTGAGCAGAAGCTAGCTTGGAGACCCGAGTTGCACTGAGGCCCTACGCAGCAAGACTTGTACTTCTTCACTCTTTGTCTCCACCCTTTAACTTCACTCTTCACAGGGCTCCTCTCCCTGTCACTACAGAACCTCATGAGCTTTCTTTCTACCCAGCATATGTTTTCTCTCTCTGCTCTGTGAGCACTTCTCCTTCATATTCTACTTGCCCTTACTCAACTGGGTCTCAGTCTCTACATTAAGGCTGCCTGCTCACATGTATCTTTTTCAAGCCAGGTCATGTCAAATATTCCTGTGGAGCTTAAGGATGGGCTGCCCTGGAGTGAGGTGCCCAATCACTGTCCAATCAGCTTTGATCAAAGGGAAAGGGTCAAGTGGCTCACAATATGACTGTTTGGTCTTTCTCTTCCATTCACACATTTATTTATTCATTCTTCATCTGTTGTTTCATGTATTAGATGATGCAATGTGAACAAGACTTCTTGTTTAAAAAGTCCCTGTCTTTATCACGCTTTCATTCTTATTTGGAGAGACAATAATAAAAATAAGAAAACAGCAAGATAAATTCAGCTAGTGATAAATGCTACAAAAATACCACTAATAATATAGTACTAAATAAGAATAACTGGAAGTTGGGAAGAAGAGATGCTAATTTTGGCTGGGTGGATACATAAGGAAGTGGTATTCAATAAGTAAAGGAATCGAATGAGTAGTGTGGTTCAGTAATGTGTTATAACTACCAGCAACATGCATCTGCTAAGTCATCATACCAGTTCTCCTCCCAACCAAGATTAAAATGAATATATCAAGCTTAAAATGTACATACAAGTTATTATAAGCAATGAAGAAGAAATAATGGCAATTGGCTAAGATTCCTATTCCACAGGATTGTTAACAGGTTAAAAGCCAGTATGATATCAAGCATGTAAAAGCAATTTTAGATATGGGGGATCATAATCTTTCCTATTAATAAAGTAGAATGAAGGGAAGAACACTGAATCCCAAGCCAAGCAGATACTACCAATTCCACTTTTTAGAAATTCTGAGTAACCCAAAAATGCTTATAATATTTCCCTGGTGGCTCAGCCAGTAAAGAATTCACCTGCAATGTGGGAGACCTGGGTTAAATCCCTGGGTTGGGAAGATCCCCTGGAAAAGAGATTACCCACCCACTCCAGTATTCTGGCCTGGAGAATTCCATGGATGGGGGCAGGCTACAGTCCATGGGATTGCAAGGAGTCAGACATGACTGAGTGATTAAGCACAGCATATCAGTAAGTTATTTAACTTTTCTAAAACTCAGTGTTTTTCATTGGTAAAATTTATGATTGAAAGAGATGGTATGTATAAAATTTGGGGCCCAAAATAAGAACTCAATGATCTTAGTCTTCTTTCAAGATAGAATAATTTTCTATACATACAACTGATTATAGTAGAAACAGAAATAATGTGCTTTGAGTTCAGTATAATTTATGGTTTAGAACTTT
>SJYC01005075.1:0-28633 GCA_006408675.1 Madoqua kirkii | reverse complement strand
TTATTGAGAACTTTCTACATTCTAGGCACTTTAGCAAGAGCTTTATGCATTAGCTTGTTAACTTCTCACAACACCCTGAAGTAAACACTGTTATCTCCCATCTACAGTTAAAATTAAGGCACAGAGTAGTTGAGTAACTTGCCCAGAGTCACACAGCTTGTATTGGCAAAAACAATACTCAAGGCCAGAAGTCTGATTCTGATGTCCATACTCTCAGTCATCCTACTTTGATCTAATACTTTAATCATGCTTTAAAATAAAGTTAAACCCATACTACAATTAAAAGTTTGGAGCAGGACTCATACACTTTTTTCCCCCAAACAAGGGAGATTTCCTAGACCCTATCTGAATGAAAGAAAAGACATATCTATTAACTTTATTTCCAAATTTCTATGATGTTGCATGAGTCACTATAAAACAAAGACCATAAGATTAGTAACTGAAAGTAAATTACTTCAAAATTTTGCCTAGGAAACATTACAAAGTGGTATGATCTAGAATGGAAAAGGGGCTGATGTCTCATAAATCCCTTTTTGATGGGACTTTTTAATTTTAATTTTATTCTTTGAATTGCATGATTACCAGGATTTCACTGCTTTCCCTTCTTCAGAGCTCACTTTTTTCCTAGAACCTTCAGCTCTACCCAGGGAGCTCTAAGGTATGCAAATGGAACTTATGGACTCTGCTTCCTCCAAAAATGTTTCCTGTGCTCAGCCCTGGACCTCCCTTGGAGGAGGAAGCATTCCCTGTCCTCCTTACTTTAGACCAGTTTTCCCATGGAAACTCACTGTGAAGAAAGCAGCCCTCAGCCAGAGCTTCCCATGAGTATCACAAAGAAGTCACCCAGCATGCAGTTATACAGTAGACCCTTGGATCCACATGTCACTTATAGTCAGCCTTCCTTATCTGAGATTGCTCCACACTCCCAGGTTCAATCAACCACGGACCGTGTGTTAATAGTATCATATTTACTATTGAAAAATACCCACAGATAAGTGGATCCACCACAGTTCCAACCCCTGCTTTCAAGAATCAACTATAATAAAATGTCTGTATCAAGGGCTGAAGGGCAGCTTGGCCTCAGGAGGGGAATGCTGGTACCTGGATGCTAAGTTTGACTTTAAGGCACCACCCATTCCTGCTATAGGCAAACCTTTTAACTTCTTTGGTCATAATCATTACTCTCAAAAATGAAGGCTTGGACTCAAACAGTGCCTTCCTGTGATATCCAAGGCTCTGATGTACAGGATCAGGTGCCAGTTGACAGGCTGACAAAATCAGACCTAGCCTTTCCCAATGTCCTAGCTTCATTCAGAGCAATTCTGCCTTTATCTTTTTATATTTGGAAATTCTATATAAACTTTGCTTGAAAAAAGATTCTGCAGCTAAATTTTTTTTAATTACTGGATTACATTATTCCTAAAGTCTGTTTCAGCCCTATGTGATTTCTTGAAATAATAACCCAATTGAAGTTTGTATATTTCTGTGCAAGACCAAGAGAGTGTGTCACCACCACATCTGAAGTATATACTGTATTCTAGAAGCCTTTATTTATTTATTTATTTTGGCCTTTTGCCTTCACTAGCCACATTTATGAAGGGTCTGAATTATCTTAATCACACCAGCAGCTATAGATCTGGTTCAGGCTACATAATGTGTGACCTCTTACTCCTAGCCCTCAAGTAAAGCATTTCCAAAGGCATAGTTTGACAGCATTATTTCAGACTCTGGAAAACCAGGAGTTCTAAGTGGAATACAAAAGTAATACTGATGAGCCTCTGCCTCCCCCAAAGGACTGATCACATCTGGTTTCCTAGACAGACGTTCACTGAGGACACAGACATCATTTAATGTTTGTGTTTATCTCAGACTCTCCTAAGAAATGATCCAGATGTGAAATGCATCAAAATTAGGAGAACTTGATACTCAGATTGCTGGAAAGGGATGGTTGGATTTATAATTATCATGTTATGCTGGCATCAGCCATGAAATATTCCATGATGGTCTGTATTTTTCATAAAAACAGATATTTAGTAGGGAAGAACTTTTTTAAAAGTATAATGTTTGTCAGCCTAAAATATGGGAAATACTATAGTCTATTTGTCATCTGTATGCTTTTTTTCTTTTCTTTTTTTTGGTAAATTCATTCTTCATGCCTATATATTTTGTTTCACTTAAGTCACTCCCAACTTGTGGTACATAGACCATCTATATTTGTATCATGGTGGAGAGGTACTTTAGAAAAGCAGAATTTTATGGTGAATCAGAACCTCTGCAAGAAGAAACTGTATTGTTAGCATGCTTTCTGGGACTTCTAGATCACAGTAAAGTTATTTTACTTTGTGCGTGATTCTTTTGCTATAATACGGCCTGGGAATACATCATTTGTATATTCCAAATGTTTTGGCCACCAAAGGTATGAGGTTGGTAAGTCCCCTGGCCATTTAATTTAATTTTTTTAATGAATTAGGGACAGTGGAGTAGGATTGAGGTGGAGGTGCTATAGATTATCTCTAAGGTCTCTGCCAATTCAAACATGCTACTCTTGATGCTGTTAATATTTGGGATCTCTTCAAGAAAATCAGAGATACCAAAGGAACATTTCATGCAAAGATGGAAACAATAAAGGACAGAAATGGTCTGGACCTAACAGAAGCAGAAGACATTAAGAAGAGATAGCAAGAATACACTGAAGAACTATACAAAAAAGATCTTCATGATGCAGATAATCACGATGGTGTGATCACTCACCTAGAGGCAGACATCCTGGAATGTGAAGTCAAGTGGGCCTTAAGAAGCATCACTATGAACAAAGCTAGTGAAGGTGATGGAATTCCAGTTGAGCTATTTCAAATCCTAAAAGATGATGCTGTGAAAGTGCTGTGCTCAATATGCCACAAATTTAGAAAACTCAGCAGTGGCCACAGGACTGGAAAAGGTCAGTTTTCATTCCAATCCCAAAGAAAGGCAATGCCAAAGAATGCTCAAACTACTGCACAATTGCACTCATCTCACACACTAGCAAAGTAATGCTCAAAATTCTCCAAACCAGGCTTCAACAATATGTGAACCTCAAACTTCTAGATATTCAAGCTGGATATAGAAAAGGCAGAGGAACCAGAGATCAAATTGCCAACATCTATTGGATCATCAAAAAAGTGAGAGAGTTCCAGAAAAACATCTACTTCTGCTTTATTGACTATGCCAAAGCCTTTAACTATGTGGATCACAACAAACTGTGGAAAATTCTTAATAGATGGGGATGCCAGACCACTTGACCTGCTTCCTGAGAAAGCTGTATGCAGGTCAGGAAACAACAGTTATAACTGGACATGGAACAACAGACTGGTTCCAAATCTGGCAAGTAGTACGTCAAGACTATATATTGTCACTCTCGTTATTTAACTTTTATACAGAGTACATCATGAGAATTGCTGGACTGGATGAAGCACAAGCTAGAATCAAGATTGCTGGGAGAAATATCAATAACCTCAGATATGCAGATGGCACCACACTTATGGCAGAAAACAAAGAAGAACTAAAGAGCTTCTTGATGAAAGTGAAAGAGGAGAGTGAAAAAGTTGGCTTAAAACTCAACATAAGATCATAGCATCTGATCTCATCACTTCATGGGGAAGTGGTGGCTGATTTTATTTTGGGGGGCTCCAAAGTCACTGCAGATAGTGACTACAGCCATGAAATTAAAAGAAACTTGCTCCTTGGAAGAAAAGTTATGATCAACCTAGACAGCATATCAAAAAGCAAAGACATCACTTTGCCAACAAAGTTCCATCTAGTCAAAGCTCTGATTTTTCCAGTAGTCATATATGGATGCAAGAGTTAGAAAGTTAGAAAAAAAAGTTAGAAAGTGAGAAAAGCTGAATGCCAAAGGATTGATGCTTTTGAACTGTGGTGTTGGTAAAGACTCTTGAGAGTCCCTTGAACAGCACGGAGATCCAACCAATCCATCCTAAAGGAAATCAGTCCTGAATACTCATTGGAAGGACTGATGCTGAAGCTGAAACTCCAATACTTTGGCCACCTGATGCAAAGAACTGACTCATTGAAAAAGACTCTGATGCTGGGAATTTTTGAAGGTAGGAGAAGGAGATGACAGAGAATGAGATGATTGGATGGCATCACCAACTCAATGGACATGAGTTTGAGTAAACTCTGGGAGTTGGTGATGGACAGGGATAGTGTGCTGTAGTCCAAGAGTTCACACAACTGAGTGACTGAACTGAACTTATGCTTAGAGGCCAGATAAACTTACTACTTTAGGTACTTTTCAGTTAGAGCTAATAGCCATTTTGCTGTTGCTGTTGCTAAGTTGCTTTAGTCATGTCTGATTCTGTGCGACCCCATAGACGGCAGCACACCAGGCTCCTCCGTCCCTGGGATTCTCCAGGCAAGAATACTGGAGTGAGTTGCCATTTCCTTTTCCTAATAGCCATTAAATTGCACATATTCAACCTGGATAAACAGAAACTTTTTAAATATTTATGTACCTCTTTATGATGTGTGAAATAGAAAATGATACATCTGGGAACAAGTTCCAGAAATGAGAAAGTATCTAATAAAGTAAGTGAAACTGCTTCCCTTGTGGCTCAGCTGGTAAAGAATCCACCTGCAGTGCAGGAGACCTGGGTTTGATCCCTGGGTTGGAGAGATTCCCTGGAGAAGGGCAAGGCTACCTACTCCAGTATTCTGATATAGAGAATTCCATGAACTGTTTAGTCCATGGGGTCACAAAGAGTCGGACACAACTGAATGACTTTCACATAAGAATTCATATATCACTCGACTCCTCGACTCCTAGAGAGACAATCAAATGAAATATCTCAAAATTCACCTTTAAGAGATACTGTGGAGTCTACCCAGAGAATATTCCATCAAAAGACATGATTTGGTCCTTTATAAGTCTGCATTATTATTGGATCAGTTAAGGTTTCTGAACTTGCTTCTAAGTAGTTTGTTTGTTTTTTTAAGTCACTGATCTGAATCTCCCCTCTGATATTTTCTCTAAAGCTAGATGGTGACAAACTTTTACTGATTTTGACCACAGTTATTCCATGTCTACAGTGTGTCATGTTGTACTTCCTGAAGTACTTTTAATCGTCTTCCTTTTCCAGTGTCTCAGCCATTGACCCGTTTCACCAGTGCTTGTGCCATCGCCATCTTCTCCCAGGGGGATACCCAGTTTCAATACATCTTCCTCTCTAAACCTCTAAAATGTAAATCTGATTGTCACTCTTCTGCCTAAAACTCTTTATGGGCTATTCATGCCCTGTTGGGATAAAGTCTAAAGTCTTGAACATAACATGCTGGACCATTCATTACCTGGCTAAGCGTATATCTTTTGTACAGGCTTATCCCTAGATATGAAATTCCAATCATGCTAAGTTCTTAGATAACTATGAATTTGACGATGCTGTTCCCTTCTTCTGGGATGCTCTCCTCCTTATGTACCCAGTATACCTGGCATGTTTGATCAATAGTAGGAAGACCACTGAGGTGAGAGCAAAGAATGCAAGGGGAAGACTGTTAGGAGATAAGTTGGGAGATAGGGAATAGAGAAGATCATAGAGCATCTTATACTCAGAGTGATATGGAATGTCATTGGAAGGATTATAGCAAAAAAGTAGCATCATCTGTTTTGTAGTTTAACACTGAGTTCACTATGGTTGCTGTGGGAGAATGGTCAGTGGGAGTGGGGAAATGTGATAATAGCAGAAGCGGAAAGATCACTTAGGAAGAATTACACTAGTTGAAACAAGAAATTAGTGTAGAAACAGTAGAGATAGTGGGAAGTTATTAGACTGGATATATTGTGAGTCTAGAGCCTAGTAGTTGCTGATGAATTCATGTAGAGTGTGGCAAAAGGAAGAAATCAAGGATGATCCCCAAATTTCGGGTCAAAGCAGTTAGAAAAGTGGGCTATTCATTTTTTTGAAACACAACAAGTGAAATATACTTGCAGGGAATGGTAGCAAAATAGAAGTTCAGTCTTGAGGGTGCTGAATTTGAGATGGCTATAAGACAGCCAAGTGGGGATGCACTATAGGCAGTTGGATGTACGAGTCTGGAAATTAAGGGGGGGTGGGGTGGGGGGGTGGTGTATCTAAATAAATTAATTTGGAAGTTGTCAACATACATTATTTATTAGTGAGTATAGATATAAGAAGCCAGTACACAAAAACACTGAAAAAGTGAGATGAATGAATAAGTGAATGAATGAGTTATACTGATTGAGATGCCAACTTGCAGAGAAAAGTAAATAGTATAAAAGTCTCATATCAGTAACATTCACAGGATTTCATTCTTTACCTTCTTCTCTAATGGAAAACTTGCTGGCAACTCTCATTTTCTAGAATATACCACTAATGAATATAGACATAGTGAATACAAATATCTTTTTTAATATATCAAATTTCTGATGCCGTCTTATTCTATAGTGGCTATACATTTGCAAAAAGAAAAAAATCAATACATCAATATGATGAGGCTGTCGAGTTTTACATGTGGATATAACAGCTTCCCGGTGTAAAGAATCTGCATGCAATGCAGGAGACCTGGGTTCAGTCCCTGGGTCAGGAAGATATCCTGGAGGAGGAAATGGCAACCTATTCCAGTATTCTTGCCTGGAGAATCCCATGGACAGAGAAACTTGGAGGGTTACAGTCCATGGGTCACAAAGAGTAGGACACAGCTGAGTGACTATCACTTTCACTTCACTTTCATCACAGCTACAAGAGATGTTCGAATGCATTAAAAATTCCTCACATCCTCACATGGTGGTTTCCAGTTTACTGTGTGCTTTATCTTCATTACCTCTGACTTTGAGTCTCATGACATCCATACATTTGGCATACGGGCAATATTGTCCCCTACTTAAATGAACAAACTCGGGCTCAGGAGGCAAAGTCATTTGTGTGCTTAGATAAGTGAGTCCTCCTGGCTTGAATCCTAGTGGTCCAATGAGTGTCCCACTCCATTTCTGCATGTCACCTTCTCGAGGATCTCAAGGTCTGCCCCATCCTTAGCTGCAGCCCAATAAAATTTTCACAGAGTGGGAAGAGGCATGATCCTACTTCCATTTCATAGAAAAGACAGAAAATAACTGGTCTTCAGCAGCTCAGTTGCTCTGCATATGTTGTGGAACTGGGTTGAATCACCTGAAGCACCCTCAGGCATAGGATCCCAGGCTTTCCAAAACACTGCTGGGAAGGAGAATAGTGACCCTGAAACGTGTCTGGATTCACCAACCACTTAACCACCTCACTCCCGACAGCTTTTGCCTCCTTCATGATCAGATTTAAACCCTCAGACGCCAAAACTTACATCTATCCCCCACTCAGATCTGATGTCTCTCCAGCATTAGTCTCCCATCTTGGACACTTTCCCTTTAGGAACTAAGTTTCTAAGTCCTATCTACACATTGCCCTGCATCCAGATACAGATGACCTATTTTAGCAACTCCTCCATGACAATGCAGAATAAGAGCATAAACCACTGCTTTTACACTTGCTACACCCTTAGCCCTTAGCCCTTACCCATGTTATCTATGCTGTATGACGGTCATAAGCAGAAAGACATTATTTTACAAATGAAACAAACTCAGAAGGACATGACTAAACTCCTACAGTCAGATATCTATTATTAATTGGAAGAATTAAGATATGAGTCTAAGTCCTCATTACTCCAAAATCCAAACTCTTTCCTAGTCCTTAACTCTGGACTACTTTCTCCTCTCATTAGAACCCTGTTTCATTCTCTGTAAGACATCAACACAGTCTAGGTTATATCTATTTTTGCCCTCTGGATGAGGTTAATTTTTTCTTGATTCTGCCTTAAACAATCCAACAAAATTTTCTATGGTCTTCTCCCTTCTTTGTCTCCACATCCCACTACCACCACCTTGGGGGGTATTAAAACTTTGTTAGAATTGGTGAAGGCCAGGAATGAACCAAATATCTTTACAACAGCGAGACTGAAAGGAACTTCCATATGTCTAAAAGACAGAAAATTCAATTTTGTATCAGGCTCCAATCTGTTTCTCACACAGCTCCCGTAAATCTGCACTAAAATCAAAGGAAATGATTTATAACAGAAGCTTTTTCAGTTAACACGTCCATCCCATTGTTTGCTTTAAACCAAGGTTTCTGTGTGGCGTATGGCTGGAAAGGAGAGAAGAGGGTCAGTGGGGTTTCTACCCTGAGGCTCAGGCTTCCCAGGTGTGCCTGCTGTTACTCTCGACACAGACGCCAGACATCATGGGGGCAATGTAAAGAAACAGGATTAGCCACACAGTCTCCAGCTACCTGCCTCAAATGGGCATCATGGGGAGGAGTTTAAGTCACTAGCTGACATTCTCATGCTTTTTGCCCATAATGCACTTTTATCACATCATAAAGGAGCTTCTCAGCCAGGTGGAAATCATTGCCTGCTGAATCAATTATGATTACAGGGCACTCTGGAATGTTCTGTTGATTGTGATGTTAATAGATACAAAGGTACACAACGTGCAGCTCAATAACCATTCCATTAACGTCTAGTTTAAAGTTTATTTCCAATATCATCATTACGAAGGAGAAAATGGCCCTTAGGACACATTACTGGGGAAAGCAGGCAGGCATCTGAAAGCCGCTTGCCTCTCTCCAGCTTCATTCCTCACGAAACGAGCACGACACTGAGTTTGCACAGTCAGGCGCACTGAATAATCAAAGGGAAAGTTTTGACTGAAATAAAATTGACATGCAAAGCATGAAAGTGGGGACAAAGTCACATTGTCATTTCTATTACCAACACAGTGATAAAACAAACACACCATTCGCCATGAATCGCATTAAGACTCCCAAAGCAGAAATACTGGAGGTGCTGGAATACTACCGTGTCAGGAATTTCATGTAAATTTATTTGAATAAATTCATTTTCTGGACTGCCATGATTCTGTTTTACATAATTATTGCGAAGGTATTTCATCACTGGTTTTCATCTTCCCCTCTCTGCCTGAGCTATACTAACTGACCCTGTATATAATCTCCCTGGCTGCAATCCCCTCTTTTGTGTTGGCTCTGAAATGTTCCAAAGTAAAAATCCAGGGGGAAAGGGAATGACAGGATCATTTGATTAAATTCTAAAGGGATGGTAGTTTGATGACAAGAAATCTGTAGAAATATAAAAACAAAGTATAAAGACCTCAAGTTTTTAATTAGAGTCTGACACCAGCCTCAAAATCTCTACAGAGTACACAGTTATGAGCTCAGATTATCTGACCTTTTAGCTACACTCTCTTCATCTGAACAAGAGAACAGTTCCGGGTGAAAAAGGGTTTGGTGAGCTGAGATTGGGGTTTATAGAGGACTCTGCATTAGAGTACAGTCAAGTGATAACTACTTATGGGCACTTTTCTGAGATGCAAATTATAGATAATTAACATCCATAAAGCATTACAGAATATAAATTGTTAAACAGAGGTAGATTGATCAGTCTTCTTAGGGATCTGATAGATGTTCTCTTCATTCATTCGTTTGTTCATTCATTCATTCAAGTAAGGAAACTTATCCAAGGGATACACGTCAATATTAAGCCAAACAGCTAGTGAGGCAGAGATGAAAAGAAAAAGCTATGATTACAGTAGTTTGTTCATCGATCAGAAGAGAGAAGAGGGGAAGGGGTAAAGGAAGGGACCAAAATGAAACTGGTGGTATGTGAATTGTGTTTTCAACATGTATTATCAGTCTGTCAGGGGACAGAATGGAGAAGGCTAGAGTCAGAGGGAGCATCCTGAACAGAGATGGCATAGAGTGAGCGTGTGCCCAGGGAATCTCATTTGATCTGAGGTATTCAGGGCTATGCTGAAGTTGAGCACTGAGGAAATACGCCACCCTGAGGGTCTTGTGAGGCATGTTAAGGAGGGTGTACACTTTTCCTCTAAGTCAGCTCTTTTCAATTCTGGTTGTACCTCACATTAGAGAAGCTTCTGAAATATACTCAGATCCCATTCTAAGAGACTCGAATTGTTGAATTTGGAGAAGATTTTTGAAGAAGTCATTTTCAATGCTAACCAGGTGTAGCTGGAGCTGAGCCCCACTCTACAGGGATAAAGTTATACTGAGAATGTTTGAGCAGAGAAATGTCAAGGTCAGTTACATGGTTTAGAAAGGTAAGTCTAGCAGATGTGGGAAGAAGTGATGGAGAGAGGTGGAAACCAAGTAGGAATCTAACATAGTCCCTTAGAGCAGTGGTGTTCAAACCATGGTTCATCAAAACTTTAAGATTTTATGGAGTTTCTGCAAGAGGTAAAAAACACTTGCTTTCCACTTTTAAACAAGCATTTAATTACTGTCAAAAAGAATAAAAAACCTCAGTAAAACTGCCAAAAGAGGCAAAAGACCTGTACTCCAAAAACTGTAAGACACAGATGAAAGAAATCAAAGATGACACAAACACGGAAAGATAAACCATGTTCTTGGATTGGAAGGATCAACGTACTACCCAAGGCAGTCTACGATTCTATATAATTTCTGAGATCTTTAATAGGTGAACAACCTGGGATTATATGACAAGCTTTTTTTTTTTTTTTTTTAAAGGTGAGGGGGTGAACAAAAACATCACCAGACTATAGGACATTTTAAATACTATACAACCAAACCAGTACACACATTGAATGTTGAAAATGAATGGCCACCCATGACCCCACAGTTTCTTTTTTTTCCTTTTTGGCTGTCATGTGGCTTGTGGGATCTCAGTTCTCCAATCAGGGACTGAACCCAGGCCATGGCAGTGAAAGCCAGAGTCCTAACCACTGGGCCATCAGGGAACCCCCCCCCCCAAGTTTCAAATGTTTGTGTTCCTCAAAGTCTTTATCATATGTTGACTTTTTTTCTTGTATATTTACTCTCTTTTTAAGTTGTGCCAAAATACATATAAATAAAATTTACCATTTTAACCATTTTTCACTGTACAATTTAGTGACGTTAAGTATATTCTCATTGTTGTGCAACCAGTCTCTGGAGCTTTTTCATTTTGCAACTGACACTCTATTTCCATTAAACAACAACTCCATCCCCTGGCAACCACCACGCTTTCTGTATCTATGAGCTTGGCTACTCTGGATATCTCATTAAAGTGGTATCATACAAAATTCACCTTGCATCTGGACTATTGAACTTAATGTCCTTGAGGTTTACTCATGTTACAGCATATGTCAGAATTACCTTTCTTGTTCAGGCTGAATAATCACACACATACATAAACATTTCATCATCCATTTGTCTGTCGACGCGCGTCTGGGTCGCTTTCACCTCTTGTCTATGGTAAACAGAGCTGCTTCAGACATGAAGATATCCACTTTCAGTTCTCTGGGATATGTATCCTGAAGTGGGATTGCAGGATTATATGGTAATTCTGTTTTTACTCTTTAGAGGAATACATTGACTTTTAATAAGTTAAAGCTGCACATTGGGAAATAAATGTATCCTTATAAAAAGCAGTTTTATCTATTTTACAAAATAAAGTTCTACCTAAGAATTTATTGAAAATTAAGAGGATAACTTGCTGCCTTGGACAGAGAGAGGGAGGAAAAGGGAGAGGAGGAACCCCGGCTCCGGTAAATCTGGCCTTTGCCTAAAAGTTACACATCAATAGAGAAGGTTCCTATCAGAAGTGGAGAACTGACAGCAGCACTAGCAAGCAATTAGTTGGGACCAGAAAAGAACAAAGGCAACAAAAGGAAGCCATTATGCAAATATCTGGCCAGTAATTGCCTGCCCACCTTGAGTAGCCCTGGCAAAGAATAGAGGTGAGTAACTGACTTGAAGCTATTTGAATTCTGCAGACTAAATTGTTAGGCCTCTCTGTAATTGACAACAGACTTCTGCGTAAGTTTATCCTCACCAGGCCTATTGTGTGTCTTGATCATGTTGGAGAAGGAGGGTGTGAGAAGGATCAAGGATAATATCTTAATCACCAGCTTAGCTGCATTAGCTGATATGGCAGAGGCCTGGGAGCGGAAGTGTTAGCCATTCAGTCGTGTCTGAGTCTTTGTGACCCCATGGACTCCAGCCCGCCAGGCTCCTCTGTCCACGGGATTCTCCAAACAAGAATACTGGAGTGAGTAGCCATTTCCTTCTCCAGGCGATCTTCCTGACCCAGGGATCAAATCCAGTTCTCCTGCACTGAAGGCAGATTCTTCACTGTCTGAACCACCATGGAAGCCCGGCAGAGACCTGGCGTACAGGGCAAAAAGCAGTTTTAGCCAATCTGGAATAGGTTCTGTGTGTAGCCATAGGGCAACATGAAGCCAGGATGAAACATGCTTCAAGCTAGAATCATTTGTCCAAACCTTGTTTTGTGTGGATCACCTGCTATGTGCCTAAAATAGGTCTACTTGATGCAAAAGCTTTAGTGAATAGAACAAACATGATCCAAATCCTTAGGGAGTTACTAGAGGATGTGACAGGAAAGTAGCCAGCAATTATGACAACGAAAGGTCAACAAAAAGTCTATGTTGCAACCCTGTGGGACACTGAGGGCAAGCCCCTGCTTGAGTTCTGGGTACTGGAGGAGGCCTTCCAGGGGATGCAGCACCTCACTAAAGCCTGAGGGATGAGGAGTCAGCCGGGGAAGAAGAGGAGGAAGTGCATGTACAAAGGCCCTGCGGCTGTAGAGAGGCTGGTGTAGTGGGTAAACGGCAGTAGTTCAGTAGGATGAACATGAAGTGACTTGGACAGTGAAGCTGGTGAGGCTCTCACACCAGTGAGCACCAAAGCCACCTGGAGGGCTTATTAAATCTTGGAGAGCTAGGCCCATCCCCAGAGTTTACGATGTTTAAGCTCTAGAGGATTTGCATTTCAAACAAGCTCCCATGTGATGCTGATGAAGCTGGCCTGGGGACTTACCGACAGCCACTAAGGACAGCCACTAACGTAGAGGAGATGGGGACAGGAGCACCCTCCAAAGTGGCCATTATAGTAAGAGATGTCAGCAGGCTGAACTAGAGGGGTATGAGTGGTGAAGGAGCGGTGTGGAGACTGCAGGACTCACAGCTCTCGATCCAGTGCGATGGAAGGCAATGATGTGTTCTGAGTGTGGAGTCAGAAAAGTGTGCTATTCCCCGAGAAGGGAAAAAAGAGGAAATGACCGGTGCAGAAAATGACATTTGTATCATGTGGATAGTGCTAATGGATCACAGAAGTAGGAAGTAATAATTAAATGGATGTTATTTCAAATACATATATTAAATGTATGTTGTATTTAGGAGCTAAAGGAAATTTTTCAATAGATCGGAGATGCCGGCTAAAGTCCTAGGAAGGTATAACCTAAGGGTCAGAGACAGAGATTGAAGCTGTAGAAATGGCTCAGAGAGAACAGGTAGATAAGAATAAGCTGAGAACAAAATCCGAAAAGGAAAACAAAATAAAACAAAGCAAATAAAAAACAATCAAATGATAATTTGAGGAATGGGCAAAGAGTAAAGCCAAAAACGGAGATCAAAACGATCAGAGAAGTAGTATCCAAAAAATGTCCAGCTCTTTGCAATCCCATGGACTATACAGTCCATGAAATTCTCCAGGCCAGAATACTGGAGTGGGTATTCGAGTATACCCACCTCTTCATATACTTCCTTTCTCTGGGGGATCTTCCCAACCCAGAGATCAAACCCAGGTCTCCCACATTGCAGGTGGATCCTTTACCAGCTGAGCCACAAGGGAGCCCAAAGAAGGAGAAAGTGCCTCTGTATATAGGACAGAGAAGAGAGGGGCATAGGCAGTCACCAGCCTTAGAATCAAGATGTGCTGTGAGTTTATGGGCAAGTTTTTGTGAGTTTTTGCTTTAGTTGCATGACGAGAGGGGTAAGTGTATGTAGTACCAGGCTGATGAGACCATATTCTGTGCAGTGAAAATTCTGTTGTGAACTGGAAATTCTACTGCTGATTATCTAGTTTAAGCACCTTAGTTCTAGGTTCAGGGACATTTGAAAATGTCATGTCTATGAGAAAGTAAATTCAAATGCTGATAAGTGAATATTGATGTTGCACATATATTGATCTGAAAAGAAAAGAGTGCCTGTAACATAGTTCAGAGCCCCAGGACAAGAGTCCTTGCATGGAGGAGACCCAGCGTCATTTCAAGGCGGCCGTGGTAGCCTTTTTCTAGAGACGCTCAGCTGGCTGGCTTGATGGCTATGACTCTGCTCACTTCCTCCCCGAGGAGCATCTTATTTCTGCTCTTTTTCTCTCATCTTCTCGTCTTCAACACACCCTTATCTCTGACAACACCTCCGTAATAGTCTCACCCTTCTGGGGCTAAACAAACAGGAGTACTGTTCCCTACTAAGTGTAGTAACTATCTAGGGGCGAGAGAACTAGACCACAGCAGTCATGAGCTGGAGCAGAGTGTGCAAGTAGCATGGCAAAAAGACAGACCGTGTCAGTCACGACCCAGAGAAATTACAAAGTCAACTACAAAACACAAAAGGCAATGCCACAAAGGTTAGCTGAATTCTCATCCAATACAGAAGCATGCTGAAAGAAGAGATTAAACCTGGGGAAGGACACAATATAACACAGAACCATGAACATTTTATAGCATTTATCCAACAGCACTTTGAAATGTCTGAAATCCACATTACTCTTGCCTCATAACTGAAGCTTACCCTATGGTCTTCGTTCAGAAATTCAAGTATAAGTTTAAAAGTTTTATGGATATTTTAAAGTGAACTAAAAAGTATAAATGAAACTCACAAGTTTGGGCTGGCAAGATTTCATTTTTAAACTTAAAGAAATCCAGAAAATCTTATTTTAACTAATACCTGCTAGCATTCTCCTTACTAAATTGTTCATCTGATGATGATATTTTATTTTGAAGTTATTTGCCTTATTAGAAAGTCCAGAATCTGGTCATGTTGTTGGATGACTTATGTGATGCCAATTAATCAATTAATCTATCAGTCTCCTAGTTAGTAAAATTACTCCGTTTGGTTAGATGATCTCTAAGGTCCTGGCTAGCCTAAGAACTCAGTTATGGCACATTACGGATAACTCTCATACAATAGGTGACCAGCAGAATTATAAGGCTGACGAACACTCAGACGTTATGAGACTCAACCCACTGTTTCTACTAATCAACAATAAAAGTGGGCCTAAAAGATTTAATACCTTGACTACTGTCAAGTAGCTTTCTAAGACAAGATCCAAAACCAGATTTAGGACCAGTACTATTTCCGCTACAGCATATGTTTCTTACAGAGAGGTGAAGATGACACAAAGGATTTAACATGAAAACTCAGTGGTGAGTCAGATGTAGAAAAGGCAGTGTATGGTGACAAATGGGATGAATTTTCCTGAAGAAAGACCTTTTGCTGCTGCTGCTGCTGCTAAGTCACTTCAGTCGTGTCTGACTCTGTGCGACCCCAGAGACGACAGCCCACCAGGCTCCCCCGTCCCTGGGATTCTCCAGGCAAGAACGCTGGAATGGGTTGCCATTTCCTTCTCCTTTTGACTAAGTTCTAAATAATTTGAAATGTATGGAATGACTGAGGGGAAATAGATAATAAATTAAGAAAACCAAAAGACAAGAAGAATTGTGGGTGGGATATATTATTGCATGCTTAAAACTAATGTTTGTGTGTTTCAAATACCTTCAGACTCCTTTAAACCTCTAGTTACAACAGTTTGTTCACTTGTTTTTAAAGGGTTCATGTTTCAGGGCTATAATTAGTGCTGTTTGTTTCTCACTTTCAGCAATGGAAACATATTCTTTCAGTTGAGAATTTATATATAGGATCACCAAGGTGGAGACAAAAGTGAACGCCATTATCACTTCAGTTAGCATTAGTCCTTCAAAGTTTGTGCAGAAAATGTGTGTGCATCTGCATATCTGTCAGGTTTGCAAGTTGACTTATCAACAAATACTGAAAACAAACAGACTATCCATAATTGCTGAGGTTAAACCAGGGAAAATCTAACATGAATGATTTCCTTCTGTGCTCTGGTATCTTGTAAATACAATCCTTTAAAACCATACTTTCTTTTAAAGTTTAAATAAAAAGAGTGGGTCAGCAGTCATGGGATTCGTGTTGCTACTTAGCTTGCAGGAATGCCATTTCTGTGGCAGTTTCGAGTTCGCCTTAAAATAAAATTTAAATGTGGAAGTGGTAGGAGACCCAGAGAACACAAAGGGAGTAGGAGGACTTAAAAATATGGGTTCATATTATAAAAAATTCTAAACAAATGTGTTGAAAATATATATTTTGAGGAGAAATAAAATTATAGATAGTCACAGGATATGGAGTCTCAAAGAGAAGTCAGAGTGAAATGGACAAGATAAGAAAATTAAATTCAAACTTCTAAAGGAAAACAACAAACAGCATAAATGCTCTGGGACAAACAGGACTTCCAACAGATTTTTAACCCAAGAAAGATTTTACAGTTTCCACCCCCAGGCTGATAAAAAATCATGCGCTCTTTCAAGACATAATGTTAAAATTGAAATGCTCGAATTTTTCGTATTCCCTTTTTAAAACAACCCTAAACTTTATTCAGGGTTGGTTTCATAATCCCCATTTCAGAGATGGAAAAGTGAAAGAGGAGAATAAGCTCTCGTGATATGCCCATAGATTTATATAAAATCATTTGTGAAAACAATTTGATATAATCATTCCTTCAGCTCATTCCTTTCTCACTAGACCAGGCTGGAATGAATGACCACAGGAATAATTCTGTTTTCTTTCCTAGAGGGATTTTAGAACTAGACAGACATCTATCTCTCCCACTAAGGAAACGTGGCATGGGGCAGGGCTGTTGGTCGCGTTTTATTTTTTTGTTTGTTTGCTTAGATATCAGCACTCTTTAATTTGACTTTTAGTGTGCATATTATATCCTAAAAGGAATATAAAAACAAATAAGAATTATCCAAATTCTTATGATACTTCTAATAGTGCTTGTTTTTAAAAATCACCATGTTATTCTAAAGAAATGTTATTACTATTTTCTAATTATATGTTTTTAAAAATTCAAGAGTAAAAGTTTTAAAGTAATTTGAAAGGAAATCTATTGTCAAGAAGAAATTATCCTTGACCTTAAGAAAACATCGTTCATGATACATTTTAAATTCATATATACCTGTAAAAAATTAAGATAGATTTTTCAATAAAATTACCATCATTTTATAGATAGCGTTTGTAAGTAAAAATAATAAATTTCATTTTATTTCCTATAGGTAATAAGTAAGGAAGCACAGGAAAATTTTTTAATCAATATTAAATTATGTTTCTATGTTTAAATTCTTTTCCACATTAAAAACTCACCTTAAACTTGAGTATATATATTAAATATATATAGCTCTTTGCATGTCAATCACACCTCAATAAAATCATTTAAAAAAATCAACACAAGTAATACAATTTTTTTTACTTGTTTGTGGGGTTTTGCATCTAACCACCTCCACTACCCCATCTCATCATCACCAGTCATTGTCATAACTGTTGCTACTATGTGGAGCCCACTGTGTTTCAGATCCTACACTAAGATTTTCTTTATATGCATTATTTAATTCTATCCTCAGAAGCCATCTGATCACATATGTATGCTGAACCATACTCCCTAATGCTATTCTGCGTGCCTGTGTGCTAAATCACTTCAGGTGTCCAACTCTTAGACCCCATGGACTGTAACCTCCCAGGCCCCTCCATCCATGTGATTCTCTAGGCAATAATACTGGAGTGAGTTACCATGCCCTCCTCCAGGGGATCTTCCTGAACCAGGGATCGAACTCATGTCTCATGTCTCCTGCATTGGCAAATAGGTGTTGGTTTAATTCCTAAGTCATGTCCAACTCTTGCGACCCCAGGGATGCCAGGTTCTTCTGTCCATGGGATTCTCCAGGCAACAAAACTGGAGTGGGTTGCCATTTCCTTCCCCAGGAGATCTTCCCTACCCAGGAATCTAGCTTGGAGATCCTGCATTGCAGGTGGATTCTTTACCAACTGAGCTATTAGGGAAGCCCTGGAAAATTGGCTCTTTACCACTAGTGCCATCTGGGAAGCCCCAGTGCTATTCTAACCTCACCCTATTTCTAGAGACAGGCTGACCAAAAACACAGCTAACAAGACTCATCTTGCAATGAGGGAGCCTCATTCTTGCATTCAGAAAACAAGCATGGAGAGTTTTGACATTTGCCCTCACTCTCTTCATGCCTTTCTCACTTGAAATTCCCAACTGAGAAACAGGGAGGTTAAGAGATGGTAATCTGTCTGACTGACAAACAGAAATCTCTTTTTGTAAAATTAAGGTTACTGAAAGAAAATTTAAAAAGAGGTTTGGAACAATCTCAATGCCCCTGACACTTTACGATCTTCCTAATGTTTTATAGCCTTCTCTTTACATATTTTTGTTCTCTTATGAATTTTTAGTTTCAGATAGAGAAAAGGCAAAGAGAATAAAAAGTGTAATTTGAATTGAGATGTCTCCAAAAGAAAGAAAGAAAAAAATGTGTCTCTTTATATTGTATGTGTACTATGTGGCAAGCACTCTCACACATACTATTTCCTTTAGATTTTTGGTGAGTTATTTTTCCCAGAGTTTTGGGTAAGAAATTGGGGCTAGGAAGGATAAATGATTTGTCTGTGAATACACAGCCAGTGATGAGCTGAACTGGGATTAAAACCTAACTCTGATTCTAAAGCCTATGTCCTATAAAGATTCTATAACAAATAGGGTGAAAATGCAATAGTCATTGTTAATTAATTCTGTCATCTAATACTTACTGCAAAGCTACCATGTATCAGACTCAGGTTAAGTGTGAGGATACAGAGTAAAGCATTACATGGCCTCTAGCGTGGAAGAGTTTGAAGTCTTGTGAAGGAAGGAAGCAAGGTTAGGTGGCTTCATATACTATCCTCCACCCATTGCAGGTGTTACAGATATATTTAAAATATGAAACTGTTCATATCTTTTAGAAATAAAAGGCAGAAGTCACATGGATATCAAAATGCAGATAACATAAGTATCCTCACATAGCCTGCTCAGTTGTGGCCAAGGGGACAGAAGCCTAAAAAAACACCCAAAGTACTAAAGGTGTCGTCTTGGCTAAAGATCTCTGCCAGGTGGAATTATCCAAGATTTATAGGCTCTGAATACTGAGAGGGATGCAAAAGCACTTGAACTTGCAATCAAGTTGGGAGTAATGCAATAAATAAGACCACCTCTAAGACATTTTATTATGAAGATTTATTAGCATATAAAAAAATAGGCCCAAAGGTAACTCCATTCACAAAAATCAAGCAAGAAAAGTCTATAGTCAATTCACAACTGTATATGGAAATAAGTGAATTTAATCACTATCATCTCCAAACCACATTTTTTTGTGTGTGTGTTCCAAGAGTCATTTTATTATTTTTTAATTAATTAATTTTAATTGGAGGATAATTACTTTATAATATCATGGTGGTTTTTGCCACACATTCACATGAATCAGCCATGGGTGTACATGTGTTCCCCATCCTGAACCCCCCTCCCACCTTCTTCCCCATCCTGTCCCTCAGGGTCATCCCAGTGCACCAGCCCTGAGCACCCTGTCTCATGCATTGAATGTGGGCTGGCGATCTGTTACACATATGATAATACACGTTTCAATGCTGTTCTCTCAAATCATCCCACCCTCACCTTCTCCCACAGAGTCCAAAAGACTGTTCTTTACATCTGTGTCTCTTTTGATGTCTCACATAAAGGGTCATTGTTACCATCTTTCTAAATTCCATATATATGTGTTTGTATACTGTTTTGGTATTTTTTCTTTCTGACTTACTTCATTCTGTATAATAGGCTGCAGTTTCATCCACCTCATTAGAACTGATTCAAATGCATCCTTTTTAATGGCTGAGTAATACCCCATTGTGTATATGTACCACAGCTTTCTTATCCATTCATCTGCTGAGGGACATCTAGGTTGCTTCCATGTCCTGGCTATTGTAAACAATGCTGCAATGAACACTGGGGTACATGTGTCTCTCTCAATTCTGTCCAAACCACATCTTTACTAGAGCTTCCAACCTCTTTCCTTGACCCAACAAACTGCTAAGAATACAAATTTGCATTTCTTGGATAATTTCACTGAGTCCAGGAGTCATTTTCTTGTGGGAGAAGTGGATGCCTTCTGTGTTTCATAGGCAGAACCATTTTTCTTTGAGGGGCATATGGAAGCCCTTTATATAAGAGAGTCTCTTTCTCCCCACTGCATGTTCTATCTCTCAGCTGAGAGCAGATGAACCCTGGGGAAATTTTCTGACAAAATAAAAGGAACTATGGTCATCATTCACTGAGTATGAGCACATTCTAGGTACTATGGTAATAGCTGTAATATATGTATCATTCAGTCTTCACAGTAACCCTAGGATAAAGGTATTCTCATTGACTCTTTTTGTAGATAAAGACTCTGAACCTCCCATAGGGGAATGGTTACATAGGCTATGTTATATTCCTACATTTGCATATTATGCAGCCCTTAAAATGAGAATTTTTTTAAAATTTATGGACATGAGATTTTTTAAATATAATTTTTGTTTATTTATTTATGGCTGCACTGGGTCTTCATTGTTGCATGCAGGTTTTTTACCCATTTTTATTAAAGTTTTTCCCTTTTAAAAAATTTATTTATTTTAATTGGAGGCTAATTACGTTGCAATATTGTGGTGGATTTTGCCATATGTTCACATGAACCAGCCTCAGTGTACATGTGTCCCCCATCCTGAACCCACCTCTGACCTCCCTCCCCATCCCATCCCTCTGGGTTGTCCCAGTGCCCCAGCTTTGAATGTCCTGTTTCATGCATCAAACTTGGACTGGTCATCTATTTCACATTTGGTAATATGCATGTTTCAATGCTATTCTCTCAAATTATCCCACCCTCTCCATCTCCCACAGAGTCCAAAAATCTGTTCTTTACATCTGTGTCTCTTTTGCTTATCACATATAAGGTCATCATTACCATCTTTCTAAATTCCAGATGTATGTATTAAGTACACTGTATTGGTGTTTTCTTTCTGACTTACTTCACTCTGTATAATAGGCTACAGTTTAATCCACCTCATTAGAACTAATTCAAAAGCATTCTTTTTAATAGCTAAGCAATATTACATCATATATATGTACCACAGCTTTCTTATCCATTCGTCTGCCGATGGACATCTAGGTTGCTTCCATGTCCTAGCTATTGTAGACAGTGCTACAATGAACACTGCGGTACCCATGTCTCTTGCAATTCTGCTTTCCTTGGTGTATATGCCCAGCAGTGGGATTGCTGGGTGGTTCCCTGGTGGCTCAGACGGTAAAGCGTCTGTCTACAATGCAGGAGACCCAGGTTCGATCCCTGGGTTGGGAAGATCCCCTGGAGAAGGAAATGGCAATCCACTCCAGTGCTATTGCCTGGAAAATCCGATGGACAGAGGAGCCTGGTAGGCTACAGTCCATGGGGTCGCAAAGAGTCGGACACGACTGAGAGCTTTCACTTTTATGGCAGTTCTATTTCCAATTTTTTAAGGAATCTCCACACTCTTCTCCATAGTGGCTGTACTAGTTTGCATTCTCACCAACAGTGTAAGAGGATGCCCTTTTCTCCACACCCTCTCCAGCATTTATTGTTTGTAGACTTTTTGATAGCAGTCATTCTGACCAGTGTTAGATGGTACCTCATTATGGTTTTGGTTTGCATCTCTCTGATAATGAGTGATGTTGAGCATCTTTTCAGGTATTTGTTAGCCATCTGTATGTCTTCTTGGGAGAAATGTCTGTTTAGTTCTTTGGCCCATTTTTTGATTGGGTCACTTATTTTTCTGGAATTGAGCTGCAGGAGCTACTTGCATATTTTTGAGATTAATTATTTGTCAGTTGCTTCATTTGCTATTATTTTCTCCAATTTGAAGGCTGTCTTTTTCACCTTGCTTATAGTTTTCTTCATTGTGCAAAAGCTTTTAAGTTTAATTAGGTCCCATTTGTTCATTTTTGCTTTTATTTCCATTGCTATAAGAGGTGGGTCATAGAAGATCTTGTTGTGATTTATGTCAGAGAGTGTTTTGCCTATGTTTTCCTCTAGTAGTTTTATAGTTTCTGATCTTACATTCAGATCTTTAGTCCGTTTTGAGTTTATTTTTGTGTATGATGTTAGAAAGTGTTCTAGTTTCATTCTTTTACAGGTAGTTGACCAGTTTTCCAGTGCCGCTTGTTAGAGAGATTGTCTTTTTTCCATTGTATGTTTTTGCCTCCTTTGTCAAAGATAAGGAGTCCATAGGTGTGTGGATTTATCTCTGGGCTTTCTATGTTGTTCCATTTATCTATATTTCTGTCTTTGTGCCAGTACCATACTGCCTTGATGACTGTAGCTTTGTAGCATAGTCTGTACTCAGGAAGGTTGATTCCTCCAGTTCCATTCTTCTTCTCAAGATTGCTTGGGTTATTCAAGGTTTGTTGTATTTCCATATAAATTGTGAAACTATTTCTTCTAGTTCTGTGAAAAAATACCGTTTGTAGCTTGACAAGGATTGCACTGAATCTGTAGATTGCTTTGCGTAGTATTCTCATTTTCACTATATTGATTCTTCCAATCCATGAGCATGGTATATTTATCCATCTATTTGTGTCATCTTTGATTTCTTTCATCAGTGTTTTATAGTTTTCTATTTATAGGTCTTTTGTTTCTTTACATAGATTTATTCCTAAATACTTATTCTTTTCGTCTCAGTGGTGAATGGGATTGTTTCCTTAATTTCTCTTTCTGTTTTCTCATTTTTAATGTATAGGAATGCAAGGGATTTCTGTGTATTAATTTTATCTCCTGCAACTTTATTATATTCATTGATTACCTCTAGTAATTTTCTGATGGTATCTTTAGGGTTTCCTATGTAGAAGATCATGTTATCTGCAAACAGTGAGAGCTTTACATCTTCTTTTTTAATCTGGATTCCTTTTATTTCTTTTTCTTCTCTGATTGCTGTGGCTAAAACTTCCAAAGCTACGTTGAATCATAGTGGTAAGAGTGGGCACCCTTGTCTTGTTCCTACTTTAGGAGAAATGCTTTCAATTTTTCACCATTGAGGATAATGTTCTCTGTGGGTTTATCATATATGGCTTTCATTATGTTGAGGTACGTTTTTTCTATGCCTGCTTTCTGAAGAGTTTTTATCATAAATGGATGTTGAATTTTGTCAAAGGCTTTCTCTGCATCTACTGAGATAATCATATGATTTTTATCTTTCAGTTTGTTAAGGTGGTGTATCACATTGATTGATTTGCAAATATTGAAGAATCTTTGCATCCCTGGGATAAAGCCCACTTGGTCATGATGTATGATCTTTTTAATAAGTTGTTGGATTCTGTTTGCTAGAATTTTCTTGAGGATTTTTGCATCTATGTTCATCAGTGATAATGGCCCATAGTTTTCTTTTTTTTGAGGCATCTTTGTCTGGTTTTGGTATTAGGGTGATGGTGGCCTCATAGAATGAGTTTGTGAGTTTACTTACCTCTTCAACTTTCTGGAAGAATTTGAGTAGGATAGGTGTTAGCTCTTCTCTAAAATTTTCATAGAATTTACCTGTGAAGCCATCTGGTCTTGGGCTTTCCTTTGTTGGAAGATTTTTGATTACAAGTTTGATTTCATGCTTCTGATGGGCCTGTTAAGATATTCTGTTTCTTCCTGTTACAGTTTTGGAAGGTCATACTTTTCTAAGAATTTGTCCATTTCTTCCAAGTTGTTCATTTTATTGGCATATAGTTGCTGATAATAGTCCCATGATCCTTTGTATTTCTGTGTTGTCTGTTATGATTTATCCATTTTCATTTCTAATTTTGTTGGTTTGATTCTTCCTTTTTTTCTTGATGAGTCTGGCTAATGGCTTGTCTATTTCATTTATCTTCTCAAAGAACCAGCTTTTAGTTTTATTGATTTTTGCTATAGCCTCCTTTGTTTCTTTTTCACTTATTTCTGCTCTAAATTGTATGATTTCTTTCCTTCTACTAACCCTGGGGTTCTTCATTTCTTCTTTTTCAAGTTGCTTTAGGTATAAAGTTAGGTTATTTACTTGATTTGTTTCTTGAGGTAAGCTTGTATTGCTATGAACCTTCCTCTTAGCATTGCTTTTATTGAATCCCATAGGTTTGGGATTGTGTCTTCATTTTCATTTGTTTCTATGCATATTTTGATTTCCTTTTTGATGTCTTCTGTGATTTGTTGGTTATTCAGAAATGTGTTCTATAGCCTCCATATGTTTATATTTTTAGTAGTTTTTCTTTCCTGTAGTTGACATCTAATCTTTCTGCATTGTGATCAGAAAAGATGCTTGAAATGTCCTAGAGATATCAATTAGATCTAACTGGTCTATTGTCATTCAAAGTTTGTGTTTCCTTGTTAATTTTCTGTTTAGTTGATCTATCCATAGGTGTGAGTGGGATATTAAAGTCTTCCACTATTATTGTGTTACTGTTAATTTCTCCTTTCATACTTGTTAGCATTTACCTTATGCATTGAGGTTCTCCTATGTTGAGTGTATATATATATATGTGAAGTCACTCAGTCATGTCTGACTCTTTGTGACCCAGTGGACTGTAGTCTACCAGGCTCCTCTGTCCATGGGATTATGCAGGCAAGAATACTGGAATGGGTTGCTATTTCCTTCTTCAGGAGGTCTTCCTGAACCAGAGATTGAACCCAGGTCTCCCTCATTGGAGGCAGACACTTTAACCTCTGAACCACCAGGGAAGCCCACATATATATATATAATCAAAGGATCAATCCAAGAAGAAGATATAATTATATCTTCTTTGTCTCTTTCCACAGTCTTTATTTCAAAGTCTATTTTATCTGATATGAGTATTGCTACTCCTGCTTTCTTTTGGTCTCCATTTTCATGAAATAACTTTTTCCAGCCCTCACTTTCTTGTCTGTGTCTGTCCTTTGGTTTGAGGTGGGTCTCTAGTAGACAGCATGTATAGGAGTTGTGTTTTTCTATCCATTCATCCAGTCTTTGTCTTTTGGTTGGGACATTTAACCCATTTACATTTAAGGTAATTATTGATAAGTATGATCCCATTGCCGTTTACTTTGTTGTTTTGGGTTCAAGTTTATAAACCTTTTCTGTGTTTCCTGTCTAGAGATCCTTTAGCATTTGTTGAAGAGCTGGTTTGGTGGTGCTGAATTCTCTGAGCTTTTGCTTGTCTGTAAAGCTCTTGATTTCTCCTTCATATTTGAATGAGATCCTTGCCGGGTACTGTAATCTGGGTTGTAGGGTTTGTTTGTTTGTTTGTTTTGTTTTGTTTTGTTTTTTAATCACTTTATGTCCTGCCATTCCCTTCTGGCCTGAAGAGTTTCTATTGAAAGATCAGCTGTTATCCTTATGGGGATCCCCTTGTGTGTTATTTGTTGCTTTTCCCTTGCTGCTTTTAATATTTGCTCTTTGTGTTTGATCTTTGTTAGTTTGATTAATATATGTCTTGTGGTGTTTCACCTTGGGTTTATCCTGTTTGGGTCTCACTGGGTTTCTTGAACTTGGGTGGCTATTTCTTTCCCCATTTTAGGGAGGTTTTCAACTATTATCTCCTCAAGTATTTTCTCATGCCCTTTCTTTTTGTCTTCTTCTGGGACTCCTATGATTCTAATGTTGGGGTGTTTAACATTGTCCCAGAGGTCTCTGAGGTTGTCCTCACTTCTTTTAATTCTGTTTTCTTTTTCCCCCTCTGCTTCATTTATTTCCATCATTTTTTCTTCCACCTCACTTAGCCTATCTTCTGCCTCAATTATTCTACTGTTGGTTCCCCCCAGAGTGCTTTTGATCTCAGTTATTGCATTATTCATTACTGATTGACTCTTCTTTATTTCTTCTAGGTCCTTGTTTAACACTTCTTACATCTTCTTAATCCTTCTCTCTAGTCTATTTATCTGTAGCTCCATTTCATTTTCAAGATTTTGGATCATCTTTACTATCATTATTCTGAATTATTTGTCAGGTAGACTCCTTATCTCCTCCTCTTTTGTTTGGTTTGGTGGGCATTTATCATGTTCCCTTACCTGCCGGATATTTCTCTGCCTTTTCATTTTGTTTGGATTGCTGTGTTTGGGGTGCCCTTTCTGTAGGCTGGAAGTTTATGGTTCCACTTTATTGTGGAGCCTGCTCACTGTGGGTGGGGTTGGAATAGTGGCTTGTCAAGGTTTCCTGGTTAGAGGAGCCTGTGTCTTTGTTCTGGTGGGTAGAGCTGGATCTCTTCACTTTGAAATACAATCAACTGTCCAGTAGTGAGTTTTCTAGTGTCTATGGGTTTGGCATGGCTTTGGGCAGCCTGTCTTTTAATGTTCAGGGCTGTGTTCCTGCTTTTCTGGAGAACTAGCATGGTATGTCCAGCTGTGGAACTTGTTGGCTCTTGGGTGGAGCTTGGTTTCAGTGTAGGTATGAAGGCTTTTGGGTGTGCTTTTGTCTGTTAATGTTCCCTGAAATCAGGAGTTCTCTGATGTTCTCAAGTTTTGGAGTTAAGCTTCCTGCCTCTTGTTTCAGCCTTATTCTTACAGTAGCCTCAAGACTTCTCTAGCCATACAGCACAGATGATAAAACATCTAGGTTAATGGTGAAACAATTCTCCACAGTGAGGGACACCCAGAGAGGTTCACAGAATTACATGGAGAAGAGAAGAGAAAGGAGGGATATAGAGGTGACCAGGAGGAGAAGAGGGGGAGTCAAAAGAGGAGAGAGCAATCTAGCCAGTAATCAGTTCCCTAAGTGCTCTCCACAGTCTGGAACACCCAGAGAGATTCACAGAGTTAAGCAGAGAAGAGAAGCAGGAGGGAGGAGATAGAGGTGACCTAATGGAGAAAAGGGAGAGTTAGAAGGAGAGAGAGCAATCAAGTCAGTAATCGCACCTTTAAGTGAAAATGGATACAGAAGATTAGATTCTTAAAGGTACAAAAGTGATGACAAATACCAAAAAGCAAAGTTAAAAATCTAGAGTAGACGTTAGACTCTCAGAAATACAATATTAAAAATAAAAACAAAATCGATCACAAAAAAATAAGAATATATATATATGAAATTTGCTTTTAAATAGGGTCTTTTTTGCAAGCTAATAGTAGGTTATAAAAATATAAATTAAAGGATTAATAAAGGATTTAAATTTTAAAAAATAAAAAGTGATAAAGTAAATATATATCTAGGAATTTCTCTGGAGCTGTTGTGGAGAGTGTGGGGTCAGTTCCATTTTGGATAGTTGCTTGCTCCAGCTTGTACTTGTTCTCAAGGTTTATAGGCCCCCTCCAGTGCTTACTCAGTGTCAACTACAGGGTTTTAATCTGTTGCACCTGTCACTTCCAGAGCGGTTCCCTCGTTTTTTTTGGCTTCCTCTGTTTGCAAGTCTCTTCATTATCTAATTTCTGCCCTGACAGAAGGGGCAAAGGTGGTCACTTATTTAGGCTCACTTATTCACTTGTGTGGAGAAGGCAATGGCACTCCACTCCGGTACTCTTGCCTAGAGAATCCCATGGATGGAGGAGCCTGGTAGGCTGCAGTCCATGGGGTCGCAAAGAGTCAGACCTGACTGAGTGACTTCACTTTCACTTCTCACTTTCATGCATTGGAGAAGGAAATGGCAACCCACTCCAAGGTTCTTGCCTGGAGAATCCCAGGGGTGGGGGAGCCTAATGGGCTGCTGTCTGTGGGGTCACACAGAGTCTGACACGACTGAAGTGACTTAGAAGCAGCAGCAGCAGCATTCATTTGTGTTCTGGAGAGGGAGGGACACTGCAAACAAATATCACTGGCATGTGTAGGGAGTGCTCACAGTGTATGGACCACACTTGGTTTGCCCCAGCTCAAGGCGGTGTGTGCTTCCCAGGTCTACACTGCTCAGGCTCCAAGGTGCTCTGCAGGGGCATGGTCCAAAGCAGGCCCTACATTTCCTGCACTTCCCAGGTCTAAGCCACTCAGGTTCTCAGGAACTCTGCAAGGGCACAGACTTGGTTGAGCATGTGTTTTGTGCCCTTCCCAGGTCCAAGCAGCTTGGATGACCAGGTGGCTGGTGAGCGCACTGTCCCAGGTGAGCCGTGCATCTTAATCATCTCCCTGTTCCAGCCACTCAGTTTCCTAGGTGCACCACGAGAGTACTGCCATGTGTCTCTTCTGGGGAGCTGATCTCAGGCTGTGACCCTCCTAGCGGATGTCAACTGTCCAGGATCCCAGGAAAATGTGGTTAGCAACTGGGACCCTGCTCACAGTTTGGTGGAGGATGCTGGTCTCTGAGGCCAAGATTGCAGCAGCCCCTTGCCTTCTGGCTCCGGTTGTCACACGCCTGCCTCTCTGCTTCCTGGAGGGGAAGGGTGAGGCGGGACTGTACATAGCCCCCTAGCTCTCCTTTGGTACTCGCTCAATCCTTTATTCTGTGAGCAGGCCAGGCTGTGCATTAGAGCCTTTTGCAGGAAAGTTCTCATTTTCTCTCTCTCTGATGATCCCACAGTTTGGGCTTCGATCTCAGGTTAGCTCCCTCAGATTGTCCTCAGGGCTTCAGGCCTAGTCCTTATCCTAAGCACTGATTATTCAGGTTGCACCTCCCTGTCCATCCCCTACTCTCTGGTGGCAGAGGTGAGCCTCTGGGTACCTCTCCAC
>SJYC01005072.1:0-22670 GCA_006408675.1 Madoqua kirkii | reverse complement strand
AGTTATTTCTCCACTCCAGTAGCATATTGTGCACCTATCAACCTGGGGAGTTCATCTTTCAATGTCTTATCTTTTTGTCTTTTCTTACTGTTCATGGGGTTCTCAAGGCAAGAATACTGAAGTGGTTTGCCATTCCCTTCTCCAGTGGACCATATTTTGACAAAACTCTCCACCATGACCCATCCATCTTGGGTGGCCTGACATGGCATGGGTCATAGTTTCATTGAATTAGACAAGTTTCATTGAAGTAGACTAATCAGATTGGTTAGTTTTCTGTGATTGTGATTTTTAGTCTGTCTGCCCTCTGATGGAGGAGGATAACAGGCTTGTGGATGCTTCCTGATGGGAGAGGCTGACTGAGGGGGACACTGGATCTTGTTCTGAAGGGCTGGGCCATACTCAGTAAATCTTCAATGCAATTTTCTGTAATTTAAGGTTTAGCAAATTTACATAATTCATTCCAAGTTTTCCCTCATGGTTTGCCTCTTCATTGACTACAGGGGGAAATTTCCTGTAAATATCTACAAATCAATACTGGTGGACTATATTCAAGGCCTCCACTTAAAATGGTGTGTCAGAGCCATCCACGATGTCATGGGTAAACCCCAACTAGCCCTTTCCTTGAGTTCTGGGCAGCACTTTGGTCTAATTTCATAGGGAAAGCATCTGCCCAGCTCTCCTGAGAGAAGGTCACAGATCACTGGATACCCAAAGGACAGTTGCACTATAGGGATGAGAAATTACATCAGACGCAGCTGCGCACTTCAGAGCCTTGAGTTCCACGTGGATTAGCACCTACTTGTTATTTCTGTCTGGGCCCAATTCCCAGATCTCTTAGTTCACCCATATCCTCTCATCCCTATGAGACTTGAATCTTGTCAGGGAAAATTTAAACTGCCACAAGCATTCAAGTAAGGGCAGATCCTCACTTCCCTTTAATCAAGACTCAGAGAATTAAAAACAAACCAAAACCTGCTTACAGTGTATCTATTTCTTTTTATCCCTTGATTCATTGATACCCAGCCCATGAACAGCTCAGTTTTTTAAAAATGTTTCTCATTATTGCCTTGGCTTTTTGAAAACACACAAATTCATTTTTGCAGCTGCAGAATGTCTCCTAACTAAAGAAACTAAAGAAAATGGCTTAATTCTACTGCAGAAAATGTATAATGTTGCCTAGAGTCAATTTCTCCCTTTTACACATACTCATTGAGAAGATACATCATTTACTCTGTATGATCCATCTTACCTCTATGTTACTAATTTTTGTAATACCTTGAACTGGGCAGTGGGGAGGCCTCTCAGAAGAAGTCAAATAGTTTTCCATTTTCTAACCTTTACCAATAGCTATTTCAGAACATAGAGAACAGGTTGCTACAAAGGAAGCTGTGCTCTATTATTATGCCTAGAATAGTGTGAAATAAGAGAAGGGAGGGTAGGGCCAGGAGTCAGACACCCTTAGGTTCAGATCCCAGCTCATCACCTACTTGATATGCAAACTTGGGCAAGTGGTCACAGATCACTGGATACCCAAAGGACAGTTGCACTATAGGGATGAGAAATTACATCAGACGCAGCTGCGCACTTCAGAGCCTTGAGTTCCACGTGGATTAGCACCTACTTGTTATTTCTGTCTGGGCCCAATTCCCAGATCTCTTAGTTCACCCATATCCTCTCATCCCTATGAGACTTGAATCTTGTCAGGGAAAATTTAAACTGCCACAAGCATTCAAGTAAGGGCAGATCCTCACTTCCCTTTAATCAAGACTCAGAGAATTAAAAACAAACCAAAACCTGCTTACAGTGTATCTATTTCTTTTTATCCCTTGATTCATTGATACCCAGCCCATGAACAGCTCAGTTTTTTAAAAATGTTTCTCATTATTGCCTTGGCTTTTTGAAAACACACAAATTCATTTTTGCAGCTGCAGAATGTCTCCTAACTAAAGAAACTAAAGAAAATGGCTTAATTCTACTGCAGAAAATGTATAATGTTGCCTAGAGTCAATTTCTCCCTTTTACACATACTCATTGAGAAGATACATCATTTACTCTGTATGATCCATCTTACCTCTATGTTACTAATTTTTGTAATACCTTGAACTGGGCAGTGGGGAGGCCTCTCAGAAGAAGTCAAATAGTTTTCCATTTTCTAACCTATACCAATAGCTATTTCAGAACATAGAGAACAGGTTGCTACAAAGGAAGCTGTGCTCTATTATTAGCCTAGAATAGTGTGAAATAAGAGAAGGGAGGGTAGGGCCAGGAGTCAGACACCCTTAGGTTCAGATCCCAGCTCATCACCTACTTGATATGCAAACTTGGGCAAGTCACTCAATTTTTTTTTTGACCCTGACTCCTCTGCAAAATGGACTATCATATAGATTAAAAGAAATACTGTGTCTACCAACTTAGCACATAGAATATGCTCAGTGCACCTTTGTTCACTTGCCTACCCTGCTCAGATAAATTAGGGGTCATCTGTTCATGTCTGTCCAGGTACGTTAGCTGCAAAAGGTAAAACCTTGACAGGAAGTAGACTACAAAGTGAAACTTGGATTTATTCTAGGATACCACAGTGGAAAATGGAAAATAGTAGGAAATTTTTCTGTAAACTTCTATTGCTTGCAGTGTTCATCAGGCAATATAAAAGATCTGGCAAAAAAGCAAAAGGGACCTGGAATCAGAGACTTGAAACTGAACATCAGTTCTGCCACTGATTAAATGTCAGACTTGAGCAAATTATTTAATATTTCTGAGCATTTGTACTTTATCTGTAAAGTTAAAATTATAATAAACTCTTCCATACAACTCTGAGATGGAAGGATTAAATAAAACAAAGTCCTAGTCACATGGTAAGCATTCAACAAGTGATCATTATTACTAATACTATGTTACCTCACACTAGCTAATGGTGCAGTCCAAGATTATAAAGGCAATTTATAAATGCTTATGTCTCCTTTGTAAAATAATAAAGTACTATTAATACCATCTTGTTGATTGCCTAAATGAGGTTTAAGGGCTTGAGTCAGCTAGATTACAGACAAACTTTGAGATTTATTTTATTCTCTCTTTATTAAAAGCCTAAAATTCTGAAGTGACTAGAAAGGAAAGTTGAAATTCTTTATGTTCATTCATTATTGCCCCAAATTGTTTAGTTATCTGGTAAAGCTTTTTCCTAAATGTACAGCTTTGAAGAAAATACCAAGGTCAATTTATACCATGTCATTTCATTAACTTTGCCTCGAAACTAGTTTGAAGTCTGAGTGCATTACTGAATAATCATCTAGGAATTATAATGGAATGTCCCGGGAGGACATTTTTATGTTCCAGTCCAGATCTTTATCTTCAAACTGATGTTGAAATCCAAAGCCCCTAGTCTTTTTAAAGCAACTCTCAGATTTGTTCTAAGTGCATCAGAAAAATATCTCACTTTGACTTATTTGACTTTTATAAAAACGTTCTCCAGGAAATAATTTTCCCCCAAAATGTTGAGATAGCTCCTCAACTTTGTCCCTGAAAACCTTTTGTTAACTTGCTCTCATCAGAGTGACCATTTGATTTACAGTCACAGGTGGAAAAGAACAGACCACAGCTGCTGATTATGCTGCTTTATTTCCACCTGTATTTTATGAGCCATTTCAACCCTGGTTACACTAATTGGATAACATTGTTTTTTTAATAAGTTGTTGCTTCTCAAAGACTAAGAATCACATTACAGAGATAGTACCCAAAGCAATCAAATATCCTGGTCTTGTATTTCAGTCACCGGTTTTCATAAGGAAAGCCAAGAATATAAATTTTGATAGAGGAACAAAAGCAAAACTTGAAATCCAGAAAATACTAGAGGCCAGCTGTAATTGTGTGGAAACAGCCAGTGTGAATCTTCTGGCCAGTGTCTACAAGTGCAAAATAACAATTTAAATTGTTTTAATCTAGTTTTAATCAAGTAAACAGTTTAGTCCTAATTTAACTATATATAAGATCTTGATCCATATTTTTACATTTTTGAAATACATTCATACTCATACTTCAATGTGAATGATTTTAGAGACAGGTTACTATATGACTCCTATAGCAACCATCCCCCTTGCCCTGCCCCCATCCTGCTAACACCCTCCTCCTTAAACACCCCTTTGTTGGATTCTGCACCAATATTTAATGCTGAAAGGAAGATAAAACACAAGAGCTTTGGGCTTTCCTCTGTGAATACCAAACTCTATTCTCACTTGATCTCATAAATAAATATTTCTTGCCAAGGAAACCTGCAGAAGGAAAAATAGTGATTCCAATTAAACTGCATTCAACTTCCTATAACACAAGACATAAAGAATAATATATTGTCAAGTATGGGTGTGTCAATCATCATTTCTGAGGTTAGAAAATGAGGTTTGATGATTGGTGACCTAACAATATACTCAGTGAACTACAGTCTGAAACTATAGAAAAAATCAATGAGTTTTTGTAAATGTCCAGCTTAGGTTATAATTCAGATGAATTGAAGAACCATTATTGAGAGATGCAATTGCAAAAAAGACCCTCAAGGAACGAATATAATTGACTCTGCTGTGACAGGCCATTTTCTGACTTTTGTATTAAGGAACACTATATGGTCTCCTAGGATTTGGGAAAGGTAAAAGCAAATGAGAAAGGCAGATGCTCAAATGCCTATGTCTTTTATAGAATTCTAGTTGGGTTGTCCTGAATAAAATAGTTCCAACTGCGTGTGTTTTTTCACTATTACATTTATATCTAAGAAAACATACTTAGTTTCAAATTGCTCATAGCCCAAAAATATGGACTACTTTCAATATAAATACTCTTTTACTTAAATACCTTCTACTGACATGATCTCAGAAATACAATATTCATTTGTCTAACTGACATAAATATAATTGAGCTTAATGTATATAATGAATGTTTTTATTCAGAACACTTCTTTTCGCTAATATTGTTTAAATCACCTCATTATCTACATCATAACCCAAACTCCTTCTTCCATGTCTTAGTTAACTTTCCAAACTTCAATTCTTTGACTTCCTGCATTTTCAACACTAGCCATATTGAATTACACACTGTTCACTATAGAATGTCCTAAATTTTCCTACATTTGTACATATATTCACACCACCTTCTCTCCCTAGATATGTTTCTTTCTCATAAATAGTGGATTCTGCAATATAGAGCAAGCAAGGATGAACTGAAAGCAATTCTGCAGGAAAAACTAACAAGGGTAGAAGAAATAATCCCTCTTAGGGTAAAGGGCTGAACTGAACTGAACTGAGGGTAAAGGGCAAATTCTCTATCAAAAGTCCAAGGGGCTGATCAAGTTCAAGGTCAAGACCTAATCTGTAGTGTCTGCTTTGGTTAGGGTGAGGATGTGAGGTTTGAGGAGGATAAGAGACATTGGAATCACATTAGGAATCTCTGCAATGAATCAGAGAGGTCCATAAAAACATAAATAGGATCCTGCTCTGAGGAATATGGCACTAATATCCTATGATGATCATCATCTTTGTACTTTGTTATGAAACATTTATTGAGTACCTGTTATATGAAGAGTGTTGACAAAAAATTAATTAGTCTGAGCTAAACAAGAGATAAAAAATTTTATTTTCCATCCTCAAGCCAAATTTGAGGATTATAACCCAGAAAGAGCATCTCAGAAAGCTCTGAGAACAGGTCTGCCCGTGAGAAGTCAAGGCACAGTTATATAATTTTTTGAGACAGTGGAATGTACATTAAATGATGTATTAATATCATTTGACAATTTATATAACCCATATCTATGGCCCCTTAAAAGATCAAGAAAGTTATCTTTTAAGGAGTTGTCTTGTTGATGCTAGGAAAATGTTGCTCTCCACAGTTGAGCATGTATTTCTGCCAATGGGGACATTTTGACTGATGCATAACACAGATACACAATACACAGTGAGGGCAGGGGAGAGGCCAAAGGGCAGAGGGAATTTTTTGTTTAAATTTTTCTCATTTTGACATAAAATATGAATTTTTACTTCATAAAAGCTTTGCACCAGCCACTGATAGATACAAAGATCAGTAAAAGAAACTCCCCAACCTCAAAGAAATATGCAAAGAACACAAATAATTCAAGAAGTGAGTGAAAGGCTAAGGAGAAGAAGTGGTGAGGTTCCAAACTGAACCTCCACGGGAAGCTTGGACCCATGTAGAGTAGTAAAATGTTCTTCTGAACTTCTGTACCCTTCAAGGGCAGTTCTGTATTACAAATCAGTACACAGTAACCTGGATAGACAGGTAAAGGTTCTGAGAAATTTACAACAGGGAGATAATGTTTAACACATTTCCGATGCTAACAGGCATTACGAATAGATTCACATTTATGGTTATACTCAAATACAGTTCTGAATCTCCATGCCAAGGGAAGATCTCATGCTATCCCACTGAGATATATGACTGTCCTTCCATATATGAATGGCCACAAAGTCCACTTCCCTGAAGTTGCTTTAAAATACCCTCTGCTACCGTTAATCTATTTCTGTTCACGTGAGGACCATAGCAAGCAAGTTGGGTCTCAAGGGATAGTCTGAGTAGGCTGCCGTTCCCTCCTCCCCAGACAATTTCCATCAATGCTCTCCTAGAATCTGCTGCCAACTAAATCTACAATCTAAGTTAAAATGTGTGTTTCAAGACAAAATCAATATCAAAATATGTGTTTTAGCACCCCCTTCGGATAAGATTGCCACCCCTGTAGCGCTCCCCTGTAAGTCACCGTTAAAGCCAAGATTGTGGACTGTTGAGCTCTTCTGATTACAGTCACAGACAAAATGACACCTTCCAAACTTGTTGCTATGCTTTTTCAGCTGGACACTAACCAGACTCAGGGTGGGTCTGGAATATCACACATAATCACACACAAAAAAACAGCGGTGCTGGCCTCTGGTCCTTATAGTGATGCCAGTTCACAGTAAGTACAAGGGAGTGACAGGGTAACAGACAGGACGCCACTTCCCCATCCTTCTCCTCCCTTCTCTTTCTTATCTTTCCTTCTCAAATACACAAAAGAATACATTATAGGTATCAGTAGATACAAACCAATGTGGAGGATAGGGTCCTGAGCTTAAGATCTGCCAAGAAATACGTTCCTTAACATTAGTGATCTCAGCTCTTAAGGTCAAAATGCTGGAATAGTTTTTAGGAATATTTCCATGAAAGACTAACCAGCTTTAGTATCTTAAGAAGCAAATTACAAGTACCTGAAACACCTTATTCTTTGGTAGTGCTCAAAATGAGAGGTATGACTTATAAGCAAAAAACCAAAAGAAAAAAAAGGCGAACAAAACAAAAACACTTAGTAAAACTGCACAGCATCTGTAAGACAGTGGAAACTGTCTCCTAATGGAAACTTCGCTCTCAAAAGAATCTAGATAACTGAACCTCAAGAAAGACTGAGACCCCTTCTACTCTTCCTGAAATGGTCTTTGGAAGTGAAAATTACTTCTCACGACCCAGCCCTCTTGGCTGTCTTTCCACTTGAGTTTCGTTCCCCTGTGTGACTGATAAACCTCTCAGTGCATTCTGAGACTGCTGTTAAGACATCATTCACAGGAGTGCTTCCCACCTAAAAAAGGCCAAAGAGGGGCTGACAAGTTATTAGTGTCATCAATCATGGTTACACTGGGAAAACAGGCCAGGGCACCCAAGCTTCTTAGCCAGAGGAACCTACATGCATTCACTCCACAATGCCCAACAAACCAACAAAACTTCTCAGCTTCTGCCTGTCCAGTTGGCATCCCCTTTTGCTGCTATGTTTAGGCACAAATAGCACATGGTAGTGTGCTAACCAAGAATTCCAAGGGCAGAGACCCTGGTTGAGGCAGGGGGAAAAAAAAGGCATTTATTTAGGGATTGTTAGGACTGCAGCACGGAGAAGGCAATGGCACCCCACTCCAGTACTCTTGCCTGGAAAATCCCATGGACGGAGGAGCCTGGTGGGCTGCAGTCCATGGGGTCGCTAGGAGTTGGACACGACTGAGCGACTTCACTTTCACTTTTCACTTTCATCATTGAGGAAGGAAATGGCAGCCCACTCCAGTGTTCTTGCCTGGAGAATCCCAGGGACGGGGGAGCCTGGTGGGCTGCCGTCTCTGGGGCCGCACAGTCAGACACGACTGAAGCGACTTAGCAGCAGCAGCGGCAGCAGGGCTGCAGCACAGGAAACAGTTCCAAGAAGCACTTGAATTGTGTTCGAGCTGGACTACAAAATGCAGCAAGATTATAAAGGCAAAAGAACACAAGGTTACATAAATTATTAACTGCTCATCAGGAAGTAAGATTGGAACTGACTAGAAGTAAGTGTATTTGTTAAGCAGAGATTGGTTGGGGTTCAAAATGTTTACAGAGTTGTGAAGCTGGGAGGTGAGGGCTGTGAAATGACAAGGCTGCAGCTAGCAGCAGCTAGGAGATACTTTTTGAAAACAGCTGGTGGTATCCTTGAGTTGGATGCAGTTCAGAAAATTCAGGTTCTCAGTGATGTGGAAACGTGTCTGAAACCTCATCCACAATGGCCACCCAGTTCCATACGGGATGCCTGAGCCGTCTGTACTCAGTCACTCAGTTGTGTCCAACTCGTTGAGACCTCATGGACTAAAGCCCACCAGGCTCCTCTGTCCATTGAGTTCTCCACACTGGAGTGGGTTGTCATCTACTTCTCCAGGGGATCTTCCCAACCCAGGGATCAAACTTGCATCCCCTGTGGCTCCAGCATTGCAGGCGGACTCTCTACCACTGAGCCACCAGGGAAGCCCCCGCATAAAACATAGTTACTCCACTTCTTTTAATGTTTACAGAATATTATTTTTTTAATTTATTTCTAATCGGAAGATAGTTGCTTTACAATATTGTATTGGTTTCTGCCATATATCAACATGAATCTGCCATTTTAAATGATCTTAAGAATACCATCAGTGGAAGATGCATGGACAGATGGATGGATAATGACTCCTGACTAGAGCCAGGGTATTTAAAGAATGAGAAAGGGAAACTCACATTCATATGTTCTGTTTCTTGCAATTCAGAATTAAAAGGTTGTATGATAGAAGGTGAGACTAGCATTACTGACTAAATTCAGCTTACAGATTTCAGCTTCTCTTGCCACTCCTTTAGCTAATTTGAGTTTTACTAAGACTTAATCACTTTAATATTATTCTCAATCCATACAAGCGTACCTAGCCTACTGGATCTAATAGTTAATTCTCCTATGGAAAACATAGTGATTCTAGCCACAGCTTCATGTCACTCATGGTTTCCAGCTTTGCCTGGAAAGTGTTTTCCTTTGAAATAAAAATGTGGCCTACTTAGTTGGCATTCACTGCAACAGGTTGACAGTGCAACAGGTTTGGGAGCAGTTTAATTGAAATCATGAATTATTCTGTATTATCTGGGAGGCGAGACCATGTTATTCTGATGTTTTTATTTCCTTTGGAAACAAAATAGTGTGATTCCTCAGGCCATGTACACATCTCAAAACAGAGGCTCAAAACACAGGTGTCTGATGGTGGGAGTGTCCTGCCTTTATCCCCATAACAAATAACAACATTGTGGCACAGAGTGCCGAGATCAAGGGAGAAAGGGAGCACACAGAGTATGTTCTTAAACCCCTCAGATCAAGCCAAGACCCAGAATTTGGTCCACTGCTGTAAAGCCCAGTGCTGGAGTCAAAGGCCAAACTGCATAGCTGCCATCTTTCTGATACAGGATCTTAGGGAGAAATGTTTAAGATGACAGGATGGGGATAACTGAGATTGAATTCACAGAGCATCTGAGTCCATAGGCCTCTGTTTATTTGAATCAGCGAAGTCTAATGAAGAAGCCTTTGAGGTGGGAGGCCTCGGTTTTGCCAGGCTTGGGGTTAAACAAGGAGATGGAGGCAATGGAGGACACAGTGGTGCATGTCCACGCCCAGAGGAGAGGAAAAGCCCGTGTGGAATCAGCTGAGGCTCCTGGACTGTGGAGATCAAAGGGAACTGTTCCGTTCTGGTGTATGATTCTTCAACTTTGGAACATAGCTGGAGATAGCACCTTAGACAAGGCAGTGCTCTTCTTCAGGAGGAAGCCTGGAGGAAGGCCAACAGTGCCTGTGGACAAGATGCTTTTGAACAAATGCTCAACAGTCTGGAAGACAGCCAAAATACCTGCCAGGGGAGGACCCTGTACCAGCGTGCTCAGCCTGGGGAGAGCTAACAGCCAGCACAATTTGGAGACAAACACTGATTTTTTTCTGCTCCCTACAAATAGGCTAGTGAGGCCTGGGGACATACAGGTTGCTAAGACAAGTCTCCAACAGAGGATTCCACTTTTCAGTTGTTATGATATCTTTTACAGAAGCAAATAAATAAAAACATATACACACATATACAAACATAAATCTTGACAATGAGTTCAGTTTTCACACAAGACAAAAGTAAAAGACATCTTTAAATGCAGCAGCAGTGAAACCGTTCTGAGGCTCCATTTCATAGATTCCTATGAATTAATTGAAATATCATTAGGCATCCTGCAATCCTCTCCACACCAGGTTCTCCATCCCTCACAATATAGCTCTGCCTGGTCTCCTTCACAATTCCTTTCTCTTTTAGGCTATGTGGTCAGTTCAGACGGATGGTAAATTTTACATTCAGATATACATTCTGTTTCTTTCACACACATATCATTCATCCTTGAGTTCATAAGGCCACATTTAAATGTTTATATTTTGGTATAAAATTATTTTTAGTTCATTATCATTATAAAAATCACTGGTAAATGTTCTATTATTAAAAAATACTTTGGTTTTAGCTCATTACTTACTCATTCATAGTAGTTAGTATCAGAAACAATTATTATTGCTAGGGGTTCATAATTTTGATGGTTTTTTAAATTTTTTTATATTGGAGTATAGCGGATTAGCAATGTTGTGATAATTTCAACTGAACAGTGAAGAGACTCAGCCATACACATACATGTATCCATTCTTCCTCCAAACTCCCCTCCCATCCTGGCTGCTATTTATCATTGAGCAGAGTTCCCTGTGCTCTACAGTAGGACCTTGTTGGTTATCCATTTTAGATACTGCAGAGTGTACATATAGATCCCAAACTCCCTATCCCTTCCCCTCATCCCTCCCCTTTGCAACTGTAAGTTTTTCTTTTAAAGCCCTGTGAGTCTGTTTGGTAAATAAGTTTATTTGTTTGGTTTCTTTTTAGATTCTTCATATAAGGGAGTTGACATCACTGTTTTTGAGATTAAAAAAAGGATATTCCATTTGTAGACTGCATGTAGTTTTTAGTTTATTCATTTTTACTGAATTACAGTAATACTGGACTTCAGGCTCAAATTAGATATAATAAATAATTCATTGTCTGAGTATTTTATGTGATTTATAATCTGTGACTCGGCTATGACAGTAAATCTGTCTCATTTCTTCCCAATTCTCCAACCCCAAGCTAGAGTCACAGCAAATTACTTCTCACACAATATGTTCTTTCAATTTAAATGAAATATGTTTTTCAGAGATATCATTTAAAATGCAAATAGAGGGACCCATTAATTAATTGCTGTATGAGATCACATTCAGGGACCTAAAAATATACATGATCAGAAAGAAAAACTCCACTTTCTCAGCCTCTTGGCACCTGACACTTCCAGTGTTGTATTCAATTTTAGGGGGAACAATTATGCAAAACTTGCCTAGTTCAGTTCAGTCACTCAGTCGCATCTCTTTGTGACCCCATGGACTGCATGCCAGGCTTCCCTGTCCATCACCAACTCCTGGAGTTTACTCAAATTCATGTCCATTGAGTAGGTGATGCCATCCAACCATCTCATCCTCTGTCATCCCCTTCTCCTCCTGCCTTCAATCTTTCCCAGCATCAGGGTCTTTTCAAATGAGTCAATTCTTCACATCAGGTGGCCAAACTATTGGAGCTTCAGCTTCAGCATCAGTCCTTCCAATGAATATTCAAGATTGATTTCCTTCAGGATGGGCTGGTTTGATCTGCTTGCTATCCAAGGGACTCTCAAGAGTATTCTCCAACACCACAGTTCACAAGCACCAATTCTTCAGTGCTCAGCTTTCTTTATAGTCCAAATCTCACATCCATACATGACTACTGGAAAAATTGTAGCTTTGATTAGACAGAATGTTGTTGGCAAAATAATGTCTTTGCTTTTTAATATACTGTCTAGGTTGGTCATAGCTTTTCTTCCAAGGGTCAAGTTTTAATTTCATGACTGCAGTCACCATCTGCAGTGATTTTGGAGCCCAAGAAAATAAAGTCATTGTTCTCATTGTTTCCCCATCTGTTTGCCATGAAGTGATGAGACCAGATGCCATGATGTTAGTTTTCTGAATGTTGAGTTTTAAGCCACCTTTTTCACTCTCCTCTTTCACTTTCATCAGGAAGCTCTTTAATTCTTCTTCACTTTCTGCCATTAGGGTGGTGTCATCTGCATATCTGAGGTTATTGATATTTCTCCCAGCAATCTTGATTCCAGCTTGTGCTTCATCCAGCCCAGTGTTTCTCATGATGTACTCTGTTGCTGCTGCTGCTGCTAAGTCACTTCAATCGTGTACTCTGCATATAAGTTAAATAAGCAGGGTGACATTATACAGCCTTGACGTACTCCTTTTCCTATTTGGAACCAGTCTGTTGTTCCATGTCCAGTTCTAACTGTTGCTTCCTGACCTGCATACAGATTTCTCAGAAGGCAGGTAAGGTGGTCTGGTATTTCCATCTCTTTAAGCATCTAAGGAAATCATCTGGGGCCTCTTTCCAAGCACCATCTTTCTCTGTCATTAGGGTCTCTTCTGAGTATTTTTTTTCCTTTTCCTCAGGACAAGATTTTCTTGTGAAATGCCAGTTGTTGTTGTTCAGTTGCTAAGTCATGTCCAATTCTTTGTGACCCCATAGACTGCAGCATTGGAGAAGGAAATGGCAACCTACTCCAGTGTTCTTGCCTGGAGAATCCCAGGGACGGGGGAGCCTGGTGGGTTGCTGTCTCTGGGGTCACACAGAGTCGGACACGACTGAAGTGACTTAGCATAGCAGACTGCAGCATGCCAGCCTTCCCTGTCCTTCACCATCTCCTAAGCTTGCTCATATGGGTGGGCAGAAGTATATTATGATACAAGGATGGTATGGAGAGAGGTATCTCATGATACAGCAAAACTGTCACTGGAAGAGGACAAGGGAATATGTTCTTCATCAATATCTAATAACATTTAAAGGTTACTCAGTGACATTGATCTTTGGTTTCCTCATCTCAATGGTAAAATCACAGAAGTTGAAATGTCTGAGGTCCCACACCATCTGATTCTAATAGTCTTTGGGCCAGTGAATGTGAATAATGTAACATAAGTAAAATGAAGATCATACAGGGAGTGTTTATAAAGAAACTTTTAACAAACTCATAGCCGGAAACTGGGGACACTATTCAGTCACAGTGATGATGGAAGAACCCCAAGGCTCATATGAACCCTGCAGGTGGTGATCATTTTCCATCTCTGATAAACCATTATTCCCCCTTTCTAACATCTTATGGGATCCTCTACTTGGAGGTTCTGTAAGACGGACTTTAATTTGTGATGTCCTGCAGTGCTGTCAGCATTTCTGTCAATTCTGCTCCTTCTACAGTCTCTGCTTCTACTGAGAGGTCCCAGCTCTCTCTTAGCGACACAGCTTTGAAATGTATTGGACTCCTCTCTGTCCCTGAAAATTCATCCAAACATGGCATGATCCCATCAGTTTTACTCCACAGGTCATTACAGGGTTGCCATTTGCACCATCAGCAGCTTATTACAGCCCTCATTGTGGATTTCCACAATACCTAGCTTAACTCTTCATCACTTTCTACTGTAGCCCAGTTTGTAAATGGCCACCAGAGTTGTTTTCCAAAGGGCAGGTCAGAGTCTATTATTCTTAAACACACTCAACTGTACCCCTTAGCCTCCACATAAAATCAAACTCCCTAGACTGGTTTTGATTCCCACAAACTGATTTCAACAAAACTTTTTTTGTTTGTTTTTCATTGCCGTCCCTTTATATTTGTCCTGTTCTTATTCCCCTCTAGATAGCCCTCACCATTATCTCTACACGCCTAAATCTACTCTTAGGTCAAGGCACAAATCAAGCGCCACCTCTCCTCTAAAGCTTTTCCATATCCTCCTGCTGGAAGCAATCTTTTCTCCCTCCAAACACCTACAGTGTTTAATCTATGCCTCTCTTATAGCACTTCTCACTTTTACGTTAAAATATTTTTTAAAAAAACACTTCTGACAAGAATGTAAACTCCTTGAACAACTAATGTAGTGACTTTTATATATGTTTCATTGCCGTCCCTTTATATTTGTCCTGTTCTTATTCCCCTCTAGATAGCCCTCACCATTATCTCTACACGCCTAAATCTACTCTTAGGTCAAGGCACAAATCAAGCGCCACCTCTCCTCTAAAGCTTTTCCATATCCTCCTGCTGGAAGCAATCTTTTCTCCCTCCAAACACCTACAGTGTTTAATCTATGCCTCTCTTATAGCACTTCTCACTTTTACGTTAAAATATTTTTTAAAAAAACACTTCTGACAAGAATGTAAACTCCTTGAACAACTAATGTAGTGCCTTTTATATATGTTATGGCCCCAATTCACATGTAGATTTCAGTTAAGTGTTTTATTGGAGGAGACAGATACCAAAAAAATTTACGTTTCATCTTGGAAGTATATTGGAAAGAACATACGAATTAGACAGTTTAGATGGGCTATTCTCTTACAGAGTAACAATTGCAGAACGCCTCCCATACAAGCCTACTAGGATGAAACTGCTCGGTCATTTATTTCTGGCCCTTTCCAAGCCTGGAGTTCTTGTTGAGATTTTCTTTAATGTCTGTGAATCCAAGTGGCATCTTACAATAGTCTTTGCTCATTATGACAAAGCAAGGTCATGTTAGAATAATTCTGGCTGGTGTGTATTGATCTTTTATTGTGTACCATACAATATATTAAAGTCTTATTATGTTTATTTAATTTTTACAGCAATCTGACGAGATCAGATGCTTTTCACTATTGTTCATATGGGAATTTTGAGGCACAGATATGGTGAATGAGTTGTACAGGGTTAAACAGCTAATGGGGGTTTCCCCAGTGGCTCAGCAGTTACAGGAAACAGAGGAGACGTAGGTCGACTCCTGGGTCAGGAAAATCCCCTGGAGGAGGAAATGGCAAGCCACTCCAATGTTTCTTGCCTGAAAAACCCATGGACAAAGGAACTTGTCAGGCTACAGTCCAAAGTGTCCCAAAGAGTCAAGCATAACTTTGTAGACACGACTGTCTGACTGACTGAAACAGCTAATAAATGGAAATTCCAGAAAATAAGCCAAAGTAGCTTGACAGTGGAGTCCAACCATTAAATCATTATACTACGCTGCCTCTGGTAGAGAAGAAAGAATACTGGGGAGGAGTTAGACAGCTATTTAATTCTGTTATTACTACTGGTTCTGTGATTTTGAAAAAATAAGCACTTATCCTGTCTGAGACTCACTTCACTGTCTATAAAATGGTTAAAATAACACCTACTTGGCAGAGTTCTTAAGAGAAATAAAGAAGAAAACATCTCTGTAACCCAACTCCAGGTTCCTCACCCTCAGAAGTAGCATTGCCCTTTGGGAAAAAGAGCCTTTGCTCAGCCAATCCGAAATTGCCCATTTTCCTGCTGTATGTTCCTTCCTAACTCCCACTGTCGTGAGTCATCACTAACATCTAAGGCCTCCTGGAACATTAAAAAAAATGGGACTCACTATAGCACTTTCATAGCTATATCTACCACTTAGTTCTATAAAGTATCAGAAGAACCTTTGAAACTAAAGTTTTTCGCTATTTTCTGGTCAAATTCTTTGTGTATCCTACAGAATGTTCTCCTATTATTTCTGTATGAAACAAGGGATGGAATCAGTGAACAGTATGATGATATATTAAATTCATAGCTAAGATTTCCTCTTGCAATTTTACATTGCAGTGTCTAGTATGATGCCAACATAGAATAGATGTTCAGTAAATATCAGTTGCCTTGCCTTGCCCTAGAAGGAAAATGTACCATGTAATACTGAAATATTAAAAAGGAAAAAAATCACCACATACTTGTTCACTTTGTATATTGTCATTTATTACAATGCAATGAAACAGGCACAAGATGCAACTGTTGTTGATAACCCTCAAATGGCTTGAAAGTTTTTTCCTTTCCTTGTTAATATATATTTGAAAATTCATTTGGATTAAGGTTTTAATATTACTTACAACCAAAAATTAATTCCCAACTCTCAAAGCCAAAGTGCTCATTCTTCAGAACAATACAGCATACCAGTTTGTCCTTTATGGATTGCTCTTCGGGTGCTATAACTAAAAACTTCTCACTAAATACAAGGTCACCTAGGTTTTCTCCTGTGTTTTCTTCTGGAAGTTTTTTAGCTTTGTGTTTTACATTTAATCTATGATTCACTTGGAGTTAATTTTTGTGAAAGGTATAAAATCTGGGTCTGGGTTTATTTCTTTGCATGTGAATGTTCAGTTTGTTCAGCAGTATTTATTGAAAAGACTACATTTTCTCCATTGAATTGTCTTTGCTCTTTTGTCAAAAATTAGTTGACTATATTGGTTTAAGTCTATTTCTGGGTTCTCAGTATACATATATATATAGAGATAGATATCTAGACAATCTAGTATTTTACAAGTATCACACTATCTTGATTACTTTAACTTTATAGTGAGTTTTGAAATCAGGTAGTGAAAGGCCTGTTCTTCAGTACTGTGTTAGTGATTCTAGGTTTTTTGTCTTCTCGTATAAACTTAGCTTGCTGGGATTTTGACTGATATTTTATTAAAGCTATAGATGAAATTGGGAAGAACTGATATCAATATTGAGTCTTCTAATCCTTGAACATGGAACATCTATTTATTCAGAATTTCTTTAATTTATTTCATCAGAGTTTTGTAGTTTTCCACACAACAGTTTCTGCATATATTTTGTTAGTTATACCTAAGCATTTCTCTTTTTTTGGTTGAATATTAACTAGTATGAGTTTTCTATATTTTTTAATTAATTTATTTCTGGCATGCAAGAGAGAATTGATTTTTGTGTATTAACCTTCTACCTGCAACTTGGCTATGATCACTTATTAGCTTCAGGAGGTTTGTGGACAATTCTTTGGGATATTCTGCATAGACAATCATATCATCTGCAAAGAAAGTTTTATTTTTTCCTTCCTAGACCTTCCTATTTTCCCTTCCATCCTAAACTCAAGACCTTTAATTCTTTTTCAGGTCTTATTTCAGTAGCTAGGACTTTTCAGTAAAATGGTGAATAAGAGTGGTGAAAGAAAATTCTACTCTTGCTCCTGATCCTAAGGGAAAGCAACTGATTTCTCATCATTAAGTATGATATTGTATATTTTCTGTATATATTCCTTAGCAAGTTGAGAAAATTCTCCTCTATTTCTATTTTACTGAAAGTTTTTTTCATGAGTGAAAAGATATTTTTACACACTCAAATTTCTCTCTTAACTCTTATTTTTTCATCTCTGTATGTTTCCAAATTGTGCTTACTTATCCATTTTTATTTTTATACGCTTGGTTTCTAAAATGGTATAATCAAGCCATCTGGAGATTTTTTTTTATAAAACTCAATAGCTGGGATTTTGCCCCAGGTAAAATAAATTACTGAAATCATGTATAATAATATACAGTAGTTTATTCTAAGTATCTCTAAGATTTGTTTGAGGAAAATCAATCAGGATGGAGCTTCCGGTTTTTACAAACATGATTTTCAGCAAGTCAGTGCTATAGAAATACATACATGGGTAACTTTGACTTTGAGATTGTGAGAGCCAAATGATGAAAATAGTCTCCAGGTAAAAAAGAAAAGATTTCTCCTTTAAAAAAAAAATTTTATTTTTACTTTATTCTGCATTACAATACTGTATTGTTTTGCCATACATTGACATGAATTAGCCACAGGTTTAAAGAGTTTACTTACACATGAAAAATAGCAGCCTAACAGGTTGAACATAGAATTAAAATCAGAGCTGGGACTTTCCTGGAGGTCCAGAGGTTGAGACCATGCACTTCTACCGAAGGAGGCATGGGTTCCATCTCTAGGCAGGAAGCTAGTGTTCCACGTGCCACATGGCCACAAAAAATATATTAAAAAAATAAAGTAAAAACAGAGTTCTCGCCAGATTCACTCATTAGGCAAGTATAAAAGCTTGGACAAATCATCTGACATCTCTTGGGTTCTGTGGTCTCATTTGTCAAGTGCAATGACAATAACGTGTACCACCAACCACCACTGTATGCTTCTAACTCAAAGCATCACTTCAGGGCTAAGGGAGATGGTGGATGTGAAACTGCTTCTTTGTAATGTTCAAGCACAGCAGAAAGGGAAAGCATTATTATTATTAGAAGTGTAAATTAGGAAGAAGGAGTTCTGACATTCTTTTATCAAATTTTTACACTTAAATTCCATCATTAATACAGTTACACTTTCTAGGATTTCAAGTTTTCAGGTGAACTTCACTGCTAGGGTAAAAATTATTCAGGGTGATCAAGACACTAAAGGTTGAAGTTTTCAAAGTGATAGGAAAGTCACTCACTTTCTTTGTGGTGACTTTCTTTGCATCACCAACTCTGCGATGCCATGGACTATACAATCCATGGAACTCTCCAGGCCAAAATACTGAAATGGGTAGCCTTTCCCTTCTCCAGGGGATCTTATCAACCCAGAGATTGAACCCAGGTCTCCCATATTGCAGGCAGATTCTTTACCAGCTGAGCCACAGGGGAAGTTTTCAAATGTATTATCAATTAGAAGCCTGGGCAGATCATATTGGCATGCAAATTTCAATTTATGTCAGTTTGTCTTATTTGATCTACTTTTTCTCCAGTCAAATGAAGTGACTGTTCATTTAGAGAACTCGCAGTGGTAGGTTTAAGTCAGAAGATCCGAAATTTGGCTGTGCTAAACTATGTGGAGGTAAACTGTTTAGTTTTTCTCACTCATGCAAGGCATTTGACACAGCAAGTCATTTGCAGAGTCAGTTATCCCTTCACATAGGTTGACACTGAGCTCCAACCGTATGCCAGGTACCATGCAGGAAATACAGAAATAAAAAGACAAGGTCTCCCTGTACATATATATCATGAAATATAACTCAGCAATAAAAAGGTAAAAATTACTGCAGGCAGCAACATAGATGAACCTCAAGGAAATCATGCTCAGTGAAAAAATGCCAGTCTCTAAAGGGTATCTACTACATGATTTCATGGAATAACATTCATGGAAAAAATGTAATTACAGAGTTGGAGAATGTATTAGTGGTTGCTAGGGGTTGGGGATGGAAATGGAAGGGATGGAGGGGCTATAAAAAGGTCACATGAGAGGGTCTTGTGATGGTGGTACATTTAAGTATCTTGATTGGGATGGTAGTTACACAAACATATGATAAAATTATGTAGGCTATATAAACACATCCATGGGTACATACATACACAAGTGCATGTATAACTGATGGAAACTGAATCAACTATCGGGATTGTACCAATGTCAATTTCTTGGTTTTTATATTGAACTATATATAAGGACGGTACAGTGTCTGCCAGCAATGCAGGAGACCTGGGTTTGATCCCTGGGTTGGGAATATCCTCTGGAGAAGGAAATGGCAACCCACTCCAGTACTCTTGCCTAGAAAATTCCATGGATGGAGGAGCCTGGTGGGCTATAGTCCATGGGGTCACAAAGATTCGGACACAACTGAGCAACTTCATGACGACGATATATAAAAAGTATAAAATGCTAACATTAGAGGAGACTGGGGGAAGAGTTCATAGGACTTTCCTGGACCTTTCTTTGCATTTTCTTGTGAATTTATAATCATTTCGAAGTATTAAGTTCAAACAAAGAGAAGATCCCTTTAGAATTATGTAAACTATGGATTTGGGGTATTTATGATGTGTCCATGTAGATTTATCATTTGTAACAAATGTACCACTTTAGTGGGTGATGTTTATAATGAAGGAGGTTGTGTAATGTGTAAGGGTAGGGGATAGTTAGGAAATCTCCAGTACTTTCCTCTCAACTTTACTGTGACTCTCAAACTGCTCTCTGTTGTTCAATAGCTCAGTCATGTCCAGCTCTATGATCCCATGGACTGCAGTGCTCCAGGCTTCCCTGTCCTTCACTATCTTTCGGAGTTTGCTCAAACCCATGTCTACTGAGTCAATGATGCCATTCAACCATTTCATCCTCTGTTGCCTCCTTGCCCTCCTGCCCTCAATCCTTCCCAGCATCAGGGTCATTTCCAATGAGCCGACTCTTAAAAAGCCTCAATTTTTAAAAACATCAAAAGGAGAATAGCATTTTGTGATGTGAAAATTATAGGAAATTTAAATGTTAGCAACCATAATAAAGTTTTATTGGAACACACACACATACACATTCAAAAAGACAAAGGTCCCTCCTCTCCAGGAGTTAAAGGTCAGCTCTTATCAGTCTCTTTGACTTGTAGGAACCAAAAAGTTCCAGTAACAGAAAAGGTTCAAACGTTCAGTCCCTCCAGGCTCACCCTCTCTGGGTCATACCATGCTATTTCTGAGAGCCCTTCAGGGACTCCTCACACATGCTCCCTTCTCCTTAGCAATCTCCATTGCTTATCAAGTCACGACTGCCTAGTTCTCAAATCTAAGTGCCATCATCCCTGAAGAGCTGAGACTTTGTGCATGGACCTACTAGCAGCACAGGCTACTGTCTTCACACCCCGCACCTCTACACACCCAAGCAATAGCCGTCTCACAGACACTTCCCCCAGTCTACACCGTCAGGTAACATACACCCCCAAGTGTCCACCAATTCCACCACTTCGCTGACCGCATCTGACTCTCAGTTCTTCAGGGTCTGATAGGAGTGATAATACCCAAAGTGAAAACAAGTACTTAACTAGAGTATCCAATCAGGGAAGCCCTCCAAGAAGACAGGGCTTGACTGAGACATTCAGGTAAAGGAGAAAACTTTCAGGGAGAAAGGAGGCAAGAGAGAATTTCAGGCACAGGGAACCTGCGTGATAAGACACTGAGAAAGCACACCGTGGCCGTGAAAGGGACACGGGGCATCACTGGAGTATTGATACTGGGGGGCCCAGGTAGAGAGGAGGACTAAAACTCAGCCCTGGTGATTTCCAAGGCCCACGTCCCCGGTGACTGGGGAGCATGCTCAGACACAACTACACGAGTACCGCTGGACTCTGTCACATCTAGGACTTACATCCGAATTGAGATGTGGCATCCATCTAGATCCATGCTAACCAGCCTAATGCGGCAGCCTATCCTCAGCACGAGAGCAGCAGCGAGAGTACTGAGGCTGAGAAGAGACCGCTTTCACTCCAGGGCACTCACCAGCTGTCCTTAAACTAAGTGCATGTGTGCGTGTGCATCACCAGCTTTACCTCTTGACTTTCTGCTGGTTTCTGCTGTGGACCCACCCTTCTTTCTACATTCTATTCAAAGCAAAGCAGCAGACAAACATGGTATTATATAGGCCTTGGACCAGATGATCTCAATATGAACCATACTGAGTATGATCTCAGTATGAACTATATCCCTTACAAGCTATGTGCATTTACTAAGTCCATTTTACTGGGCTTTATTTTACCCATCTGGAGATGAGGATAAGAATCTGCCACACAGGACTCTCCTTAAATTAAATGAAGTACTATAAGTGAAAATGCCTTTCATGGGGCTTTGCCCCCTAAGAGAGATGGTCTCATTTTTTTTTTTTTTTTTAGAATTTGGCTTTTCTTTTTCTTTTTTGTTTCTGTTTTGAATGTAGCATTCTTTACTCACTGTCCAAAGAAATTCCTCTTGAATTGCTATGTAAAACAGAATACGTACATGTTTAGGTTCAGTTGTGTCCGACTCTTTGCGACCCCATGGTCTGTAGCCCACCAGACTCCTCCGTCCATGGAATTTTCCAGCCAAGAATCCTGGAGTGGGTTGCCATTTCCTTCTCCAAGGCAAAGGATGGGCTAAAATAAAAGTTTTCTGAGCACTTACTCTGAGCCTGTATGTGGCCTCATCAACCAGCACCACCCTCTGAGATCGCTGTCTTTATCACCCTCACAGGAGAGGACTGAGGGCTCAGAGGACCATAGAGACACTGTGGATGTGGCTCAGCTTGCCCTGGGGCAGATTGCTTTTCTTCTTCTAATGATAGTTCCTCTCCCTCCAAAGGCAAGCTAAGCTCTCAGAGGCGCCCTCCGAGCTCTCATCCCCCTCCTGTGAGGGTGACAATGACAATAATCAGAGGGTGGTGCTTGGACTTTCCTTCCCTTCCTTCCATCTAGTAGCTCAGATGCTAAAGAATCTGCCTGCAATGCAGGAGATCTGAGTTGGATTCCTGGGTTGGGAAGATCCCCTGCAGAAGGGAATGGCAACCCACTTCAATATTCTTGCCTGGAGAATTCCACAGACTGAGGGGACTAGTGGGCTAAGAGTCCATGGAGTCACAAAGAGTCAAACACAACTGAGTGACTAACACTTTCACTTTTACTCCCTGGTTCAAGATCCACGATTCTCACATGTTCTCTTGCTACAACTCATATTTGAAAATCTCCTAAAGCAAAC
>SJYC01005071.1:0-20036 GCA_006408675.1 Madoqua kirkii | reverse complement strand
GTCTTGTGATGGTGGTACATTTAAGTATCTTGATTGGGATGGTAGTTACACAAACATATGATAAAATTATGTAGGCTATATAAACACATCCATGGGTACATACATACACAAGTGCATGTATAACTGATGGAAACTGAATCAACTATCGGGATTGTACCAATGTCAATTTCTTGGTTTTTATATTGAACTATATATAAGGACGGTACAGTGTCTGCCAGCAATGCAGGAGACCTGGGTTTGATCCCTGGGTTGGGAATATCCTCTGGAGAAGGAAATGGCAACCCACTCCAGTACTCTTGCCTAGAAAATTCCATGGATGGAGGAGCCTGGTGGGCTATAGTCCATGGGGTCACAAAGATTCGGACACAACTGAGCAACTTCATGACGACGATATATAAAAAGTATAAAATGCTAACATTAGAGGAGACTGGGGGAAGAGTTCATAGGACTTTCCTGGACCTTTCTTTGCATTTTCTTGTGAATTTATAATCATTTCGAAGTATTAAGTTCAAACAAAGAGAAGATCCCTTTAGAATTATGTAAACTATGGATTTGGGGTATTTATGATGTGTCCATGTAGATTTATCATTTGTAACAAATGTACCACTTTAGTGGGTGATGTTTATAATGAAGGAGGTTGTGTAATGTGTAAGGGTAGGGGATAGTTAGGAAATCTCCAGTACTTTCCTCTCAACTTTACTGTGACTCTCAAACTGCTCTCTGTTGTTCAATAGCTCAGTCATGTCCAGCTCTATGATCCCATGGACTGCAGTGCTCCAGGCTTCCCTGTCCTTCACTATCTTTCGGAGTTTGCTCAAACCCATGTCTACTGAGTCAATGATGCCATTCAACCATTTCATCCTCTGTTGCCTCCTTGCCCTCCTGCCCTCAATCCTTCCCAGCATCAGGGTCATTTCCAATGAGCCGACTCTTAAAAAGCCTCAATTTTTAAAAACATCAAAAGGAGAATAGCATTTTGTGATGTGAAAATTATAGGAAATTTAAATGTTAGCAACCATAATAAAGTTTTATTGGAACACACACACATACACATTCAAAAAGACAAAGGTCCCTCCTCTCCAGGAGTTAAAGGTCAGCTCTTATCAGTCTCTTTGACTTGTAGGAACCAAAAAGTTCCAGTAACAGAAAAGGTTCAAACGTTCAGTCCCTCCAGGCTCACCCTCTCTGGGTCATACCATGCTATTTCTGAGAGCCCTTCAGGGACTCCTCACACATGCTCCCTTCTCCCTTAGCAATCTCCATTGCTTATCAAGTCACGACTGCCTAGTTCTCAAATCTAAGTGCCATCATCCCTGAAGAGCTGAGACTTTGTGCATGGACCTACTAGCAGCACAGGCTACTGTCTTCACACCCCGCACCTCTACACACCCAAGCAATAGCCGTCTCACAGACACTTCCCCCAGTCTACACCGTCAGGTAACATACACCCCCAAGTGTCCACCAATTCCACCACTTCGCTGACCGCATCTGACTCTCAGTTCTTCAGGGTCTGATAGGAGTGATAATACCCAAAGTGAAAACAAGTACTTAACTAGAGTATCCAATCAGGGAAGCCCTCCAAGAAGACAGGGCTTGACTGAGACATTCAGGTAAAGGAGAAAACTTTCAGGGAGAAAGGAGGCAAGAGAGAATTTCAGGCACAGGGAACCTGCGTGATAAGACACTGAGAAAGCACACCGTGGCCGTGAAAGGGACACGGGGCATCACTGGAGTATTGATACTGGGGGGCCCAGGTAGAGAGGAGGACTAAAACTCAGCCCTGGTGATTTCCAAGGCCCACGTCCCCGGTGACTGGGGAGCATGCTCAGACACAACTACACGAGTACCGCTGGACTCTGTCACATCTAGGACTTACATCCGAATTGAGATGTGGCATCCATCTAGATCCATGCTAACCAGCCTAATGCGGCAGCCTATCCTCAGCACGAGAGCAGCAGCGAGAGTACTGAGGCTGAGAAGAGACCGCTTTCACTCCAGGGCACTCACCAGCTGTCCTTAAACTAAGTGCATGTGTGCGTGTGCATCACCAGCTTTACCTCTTGACTTTCTGCTGGTTTCTGCTGTGGACCCACCCTTCTTTCTACATTCTATTCAAAGCAAAGCAGCAGACAAACATGGTATTATATAGGCCTTGGACCAGATGATCTCAATATGAACCATACTGAGTATGATCTCAGTATGAACTATATCCCTTACAAGCTATGTGCATTTACTAAGTCCATTTTACTGGGCTTTATTTTACCCATCTGGAAGATGAGGATAAGAATCTGCCACACAGGACTCTCCTTAAATTAAATGAAGTACTATAAGTGAAAATGCCTTTCATGGGGCTTTGCCCCCTAAGAGAGATGGTCTCATTTTTTTTTTTTTTTTTAGAATTTGGCTTTTCTTTTTCTTTTTTGTTTCTGTTTTGAATGTAGCATTCTTTACTCACTGTCCAAAGAAATTCCTCTTGAATTGCTATGTAAAACAGAATACGTACATGTTTAGGTTCAGTTGTGTCCGACTCTTTGCGACCCCATGGTCTGTAGCCCACCAGACTCCTCCGTCCATGGAATTTTCCAGCCAAGAATCCTGGAGTGGGTTGCCATTTCCTTCTCCAAGGCAAAGGATGGGCTAAAATAAAAGTTTTCTGAGCACTTACTCTGAGCCTGTATGTGGCCTCATCAACCAGCACCACCCTCTGAGATCGCTGTCTTTATCACCCTCACAGAAGAGGACTGAGGGCTCAGAGGACCATAGAGACACTGTGGATGTGGCTCAGCTTGCCCTGGGGCAGATTGCTTTTCTTCTTCTAATGATAGTTCCTCTCCCTCCAAAGGCAAGCTAAGCTCTCAGAGGCGCCCTCCGAGCTCTCATCCCCCTCCTGTGAGGGTGACAATGACAATAATCAGAGGGTGGTGCTTGGACTTTCCTTCCCTTCCTTCCATCTAGTAGCTCAGATGCTAAAGAATCTGCCTGCAATGCAGGAGATCTGAGTTGGATTCCTGGGTTGGGAAGATCCCCTGCAGAAGGGAATGGCAACCCACTTCAATATTCTTGCCTGGAGAATTCCACAGACTGAGGGGACTAGTGGGCTAAGAGTCCATGGAGTCACAAAGAGTCAAACACAACTGAGTGACTAACACTTTCACTTTTACTCCCTGGTTCAAGATCCACGATTCTCACATGTTCTCTTGCTACAACTCATATTTGAAAATCTCCTAAAGCAAACCTCTGAGAAGATGGTTCTAGTGTCAGTTGTCTCTTTTCTGGGGGGGGTGGGGGGGGGTGTGCAGTTGTGGGGGGTAGAACTATCTGCAGAGCAGGGAGAAGCTAATTAAGACTGGTAAGGAAAAGCAGTCAGTGAGGGGGCAACATCAACCTAGCTACCTCCTTAGATCACTGGTGTAGAGGCACACGTCCATGGGATTCTCCAGGCAAGAGTACTGGAGGGGGTTGCGATGTTCTTCTCCAGGGAATCGACCCAGGGATCTAACCCAGGTCTCCTGCATTGCGGGCAGATGCTTTACCCTCTGAGCCACCAGGGAAGCCCAGGAAAACCCTAGAAGCCAATAAAGAAGGACACTTTGGAGAAAGAAGGAACTCTTCATCCAGTCACTGGTCAAGGGTGCACCGGCTAGAGTAAAATGTCACTTCTTAAAGGCAAGGCCTGAGAGAGCAGGCCTAAGAAAGCCCACGGAGAAAACACAGTTGCTCACAGGAAGCAGTTGGAAGTTGGGCCCTGAAATGGTAAGAGAGGGGATAAGGGTGGAGCACTAAGCATGAAAGGGTCTGAAAAACACACATGTGTCATGGTGGTAAGTCTTTGTGTGTACGTTTACCTTCTGTAAGAAGAAAACTCAGTATATTTAACAACTCTAAGAGCAGCTTTTCTGGCACATTTGGGGTGGAGAGAACAGGTGTTTTATGGGGTCCTCCTGGAACCACATCACAAGGACACATATTTTTTTTCCGGTAGAAATAAGGCAGGCCTCCATCTGTGGCATCCATCTGCATGCATTAACCCGCATCCAAAGTTATCATCACTTGCAAAAGAGACTTTCTGATAGAAACACAAGAAAATGTGGATGTGGTTCGTATCACAAAAGGTGACAATGTCCAGAGAAGTGAGTCTGGGAACATTTGTTTCCTGAGGGCATCTGTCTCCCTGCCTAGATGATAGTCCTGGAGAGACAGTTTCAAGATCACAGGGAAATCAAACAGCTGTAGGGCAGAGCCCAAGGCACATTACCACCTGCGCTGGGCTGCAGTCTCTATTAAGAATCTGAAAACAGAAACTATCTGGCAGTAGCTCTGTATCTGTGACACAAGTTGTAATGAATAATCACACACGTTAATTTTTTCCTCCGAATTATAAAGCTTGGTTTAACTCCTGGCTTCATTTTGGCCCAGATGTAGCATAATTTAGCTACAGAGGTCAGAGAAGAGTAGACTGAGTCTCTGAGGGGCAGGTGGCATCTGTTCTGACTTAAAGAAGAATGAGAAGGAAGTAGTTTGGGGATGGTGGGTTGTAGTTCAGGGAAATAGTAACATTCACTTTAAAGAAGTCAGGGTCTACTATTGTGCTTCAGCACCTCCTGCAAGCCAGCAGATTGGAGCATTAGTCAGATAGGACCGCAGAAGAGGGTGGAGGGAGTGCTCTCTGAAATCCATCTCCCAAGCCACAACTCTAGATAGTAAGCTAACCGCGAGTCAGGCTGGTAATGAACTTGGTCTGGCCATAGTGACAAGAGTTCATTAGAGAACATTTATCCTCCACTCAAGAAGGAGAAAAATGACTTCAATAAAAACTATGCCAGGGCCACAGATACATGATCTTTATTAAAAAGGCATTTTCAGTAGTAAAATTCATTACACAGTCACATAAGTAATCTGGATCCACCTCTCTGTTCCCTATATTATCGTTGGAAAATGCTAGTAAGTTTTAAGGAAAACAAATAAGATCCTACAGCTGTACTGTAATGCAAATAGAGGTAATAAAAAGACAACTATAAAATGTGTTTATATTTTGATTGTTCTGGGTCAATTTATAATCTATCCAGATCAAAGTCAAGGCCCAATCCTGTCTTCTGATGAATTGTTCTGCACTGTATGTATACTGGTACCCATGGAAGAATAAAGTAAAAGGAGATGACTCTTCTCAGGCAATTAAAGTTTGTAGCTTATATGCTTTTTCTATCTTTCCCTTTTTATATTCTAGAGATAGACTCAAGGAAAAATTTGGAAATCAAAACGAATGAGAAAATAAGAATACATCAGGATCTGGCAATGTCTTATAGAATCAAAACAATCTGAGTTAAATCTTAATCTTACCACTTTTAAGTGAAGAAAATTTGTTTAAACTCTGGACCCAAGTTTAATCCATTTATGAGACACAAATGAGAAAGCTCACATCAGAGTGTTTTGAGGATTAATTGAGAATATATGTTATTCACCTATAGTATGTTTGGGCTTCCCTGGTGGCTCAGATGGTAAAGAGTCCGCCTGCAATGTGGGAGACCTGGGTTTGATCCCTGGGTTGGGAAGATCCCCTGGAGGAGGGCATGGCAACCCACTCCAGTATTCTTGCCTGAAGAATCTCCATGGACAGAGGAGCCTGGCAGGCTATAATCCATGGGGTAGCAAAGAGCCAGACACGACTGAGTGACTAAGCACAGCACAGCATAGTATGTTCAGTGCCAGCACTTCGGCCACCTGATGCAAAAAACTGACTCATTGGAAAAGACCCTGATGCTGGGAAAGATTGAAAGCGGGAGGAGAAGGGGACGACAAAGGATGAGATGGTTGGATGGCATCACCAACTCGATGGACATGAGTTTGAATAAGCTTCGGGAGTTGGTGATGGACAGGGAAGCCTGAAATGCTGCAGTCCATGGGGTCACAAAGTCAGACATGACTGAGCAACTGAACTGAACTGGGCTTCCCAGGTGGCGCTAGCGGTAAAGAATCCACCTACCAATTCAGGAGATGCAAGAGATGCAGGTTCAATCCCTTGGTCAGAAAGATCCCCTGGAGTGGTGGTGGTTTAGTTACTAAGTTGTTTCCGACTCTTGAAATCCCATGGACTGTAGCCTGTCAGGCTTCTCTGTCCATTCTCTGGGCAAGAATACTGGAGTGGATTGCCATTTCCTTCTCCAGGGGATCTTCCTGACCCAGGAATCAGAGCTGGGTCTCCTGCATTGCAGGCAGATAATTTACCAACTGACTTATGAGTAGGAAATGGCAACCCATGCCAGTATTCTTGCCTGGAAAATTCCTTGGTTGGAGGAGCCTGGTGGGCTCCTCCATGGGGTCACATGGGGTCACGGAGTCAGACATGACTGAGCACAATGTGTTTAGTGCTTATAGATAGTTAAGTAGGCTTCACAACATGTTGTTTTGGATGACCTAGTCAGTTTACTTATTCATATAAGCTTTACTGGATCTCTAGCATGTAAAGTTTTGGGTTCTGGGGATATAGAATTGAACAGTATGGGCATGATCCTGACTGCCTTAAAGTAGAAAAGATAGTCATTGAGAAAACACTTACTAACAATTCATGAAGAATTAGCATCTTGTTTTAAGCCAAATGATTAAAGATATAGTGACCTATTATTATTTTCAGACGTAGAAGTATCAGTAATGCTTTAATACAATAACATATTAAAATAACTAATTCCATTTATACCATATACATTATTATTTCTTTTCTTTGTTGTCCTTTTTTGACTTCAAATGTACAAAACTGAATTAACCATTATTCTCAATTCATGACACACTCTACATACAAGAATCTGTTTTTTTCACTTAACCTCCATCAATACTCCCATTCCTCTGTTCATCATAGGCCCTCACTATAAATTATTTAATTTGTGTCTATTCATGCCATTTCTACACATTCAATTAGAAATATACATATTCTTAAAATATATTGGATTGGCCTAAGAGTTCATTAACAGTTTCCATAACATCTTATGGAAAAACTCAAACAAAATCTTAGGCCAACTCAATACATAGGGTTTTTCATATGTGATATATATAAAAACTATTGTTAAAAATAAGTTGTTTCTTTGTCCACTTAACACTCTTCTAGAGAGAAGTATTCCTGTTTTCACATTAACCTAACTTACTACCAAGTGCTGCTTATATTCCATAGTATGCATAGATCACATTTTATTAACCTGTTTCCCTAGCAGCGGGCATCTGAGTTGCTTTCCCTCCTTGCTGCTATAAGCAATTTGACAAATACACTCCATCACATCATATATCCTTATGAATCTGTTAAAGAGCTTCTTGGTGCAGACACATTTCCAGGCATCAGATTTTGCACACTTAGTGTCACAGATGGATTGCTGTATCATTTTCCAATTCTCCATATCCTTGCCAAAGCATTGCATTGTTTGATGTGCTAATATTTATGTTATCTGATGGATATAGAGTAGTATTTCATTGCTTTTTAAATTTGCTTTTCTCTAAATAGTTGTGATATTGCTCACATCTTATCAGGTAAATTATATCCCTCATTTCATGGCACATAGTTATCCCATCTCCCGAACAACATTGCTCATGCTTCTAAGAGATTTCCTGCCATTTCTGACTAAACTGTAATTACCTATGTGGTTTAGATGTTAGTATTCTTTGTCTATTTTACACTTTGAAAAACACTGCTCTTGGCTTGTCATCTGATAATTTTGCCTATGGATTATATTCATTAAAAATAATCCATGTTACGATATAAGTAAACCTTTCACCTTTGCCTTTTATGTTTTAAGCTCTGGTCTCATTCAAGACATTATTCCCCCCTAAAAATAAATAACTTCTGCATATTCTCAAACATTTTTATATAAAATATGTTCATGTTTTTACTGCTTGCGTTTGGAACTTATTTCAAATAGAGGTGTTTTTACATATGATGTAGGTAGGGACCTAACTTTTTTTTCCATTATAATGATGTTTTCCCAACATCAGATATAAAATCTGAGATAATCTCTGAGATTAGTTGGAAAATTTTCCCTTTTATTCTATTTTCTAAAAATATTTCCATAAGTTAGAAACTATCTCTTTTTTGTAAGTTTTGTCTTATTTGTAAAATAAGCCGAACCTATTATAAAATATAAAAAAGAAGGACTGAAACTTTAAACTGAACATTTCAACTCAGGGAATAATATAGAAGACCCAAAGAAATAGGAGGAAAGAAAGAATAAAACTAACAACAAAAATCAATGGATATAGAAAGACAATAAGAAATAGTGAAAATCAACAATTTATGCTTTTTAAAATGCTTTCACGTATATATTTCTTAAGACATGACTTTAAATTGTAGACCTGCAATTGGACTTTAAAAAACTTGGATTTTTGTTATTCGCCTTCACTGTTTTGTTTTTTTAAATATTGAGCATTTAGTTGAGGAAAATCATAGAGGCAAAGATACTTCAATCAGCAAAAAGTAAAGTAAAGCTTTATTATATTCTTATTGAAAGATGGTATGAAAGTGAAAGTGTTAGTCATTCACTGATGTCCAAATCTTTGCAGCCCCAACAGGCTCTTCTGTCCATAGAATTCTCCAAGCAAGGATACTGGAGTGGGCCTTCTCCCCATTCCCTTCTCCAGGGGATCTTCCCAACTCATGGATCGAACCTGGGTCTCCTGCATTGCAGACAGATTCTTTACTGTCTGAGCCACTAGGGATGCCCCTAGAAGATGAAGTTATTTAAAAGACTTGGCTCTCTTTGTTCAGTCTTATATTTGGTTCTGTCACTTCTTCCCTGTGTAATCTCGGGTTCCTTAAGCCTCAGATTTCTCGTTTGCAACATAAAGAGGATAATGGTTTCTACCTCAGAGAGTACTTATAAGAATTAAATAAAATTTTAAAAATAGTATACAAAGTGCTTAGCATAATGTTCAATAAATGTTAGCTCCCCGTGGGTCTTAGCAAACTGTATTATATTTAAAGACCCTCTTCCATGAAAAAGAAAATCTTGGACAAACTAAGAATGTATACTTGAGTATAAATTTTAATGCTCTCATAAATGTGATCACACTGTGTAAATAAGAATATACCCATATCCGGTCTTCAAGTGGTATAAAGTAGCCTCAAACTATTGGTGAGAAATTCAGTGACAAAGAGTGATGCAGCATAAGTTTCAACCATAGGTAGATAGCTGAATGAGAAATAACACATCCCAGCTTCAGTCCACATGAAGTGCTGAGAAATTGAAAGGGACAGCTTTTTAGAGCAATTGGAAAAGAACCACATACCTACAAAGGCAAGTAGAAACCTTCCCTTGATTGATTTTCCTTTAAATTTCTGCAGTGTTTTCTAGAGTATTCTCAGGAAAAGACAGAACAAGAAGAGAGAAATGGGGAAATGAGACAGCCCCACAAAAGAGGTGACAGTGTTGGTGTTTACTGGTCCAAGGACTGGGGTTTCCAGAGAGGCAGGGAGGTTCAGTCCCTGGGATCCCAACAGTACCAGCTAAGAACACCCTGCTGGGTGATCCTCAGCCCCAGAAAGCGTGTTTAGAAACAGATGCTTCAGTCCTCTGAGACTCTCCCACAGAGCCCCATGCTAGAGAGCTATTTCTGTAAAGCACGAGGAGCCTAGACTTCTTGAATTTCACAACCTGCCCTCAGATTCACTTTCTTTACAGGGAAACAAGGTCTGCATCCCAACAGCTGTCAGTCCCCTTTAACAGGAGATGGAACAGTCATGAAATCTAGCAGGACTGGCACATTCTCCACAAAGGAGCCTGCAGAAGGCATACTCTTACCTTTTCGAACATGGCAAGAAGCATCCCATATCCAGACATGTAAATATACTACAAACATGATAAAAGGTTGGCATGTAAACATGACCTAGAAAGTGCCAACTAAGACCTTTATCATATTACATTAATATAAATGGGAATCTCTGTATAATTTCTTCTGAGATATCTTCATGGTCAACTAAATGTGAATGAAACTCTATTTCTGACAACTACCCTCCAGCAGGAATGAAGGTTAAGGGTTTCAGAACTGGGTCTCCAGGAACAGGCAGGTTCTTTTTTTTAGTAGGTTAATGAGTATTAATGCTAATAAATGCGGAATTAAAATGACATTCCTATAAAGTGAAATTACCTGAGAATTCATCTGAATAATGGCATTATATAAAGCATATGTCAAAAATGTGTTACTCAGTCTAACAGGAAAGGTGACAGGGTGTTCTCACAACTATCTCAAGCAATGCTGTAGTCAGCCAATATTCTAAGTCTCATGTGTGAAGCTAAAACAGCATATATCAAAATGATTAAGACATGCCTTCCTCGAAGTAAGAGAGACAAGAAGCAGGCACAGCTGGGAAAAAATTGAAAAGTACTCAGTGAAACCCAAATGCAGACTTTGCTTGTTTACACTGAGCATCTACTGTGCACTGGCCCTCTGCTTGTCTGCCACATGCTCTCTGTCCCTCAGTCCCTCACCCATCACTCCAGCCCTGCAAAATGCCGAAAATAAGGCTCCCAGTGGAGAGATGACTTGCCCAAGTCCACATAGCCAGGATGTGGCAAGGCACTTACTGATTCCAAGGCCTATCTACCTTCCCTCTGCTCTGCTGCTCCCAGAAGGGCCCACAGTACACATGACAGGCCTGTGGATTCATTTGCCCAGACTCCCAGGTTTCACAGCTCAGTGCTCTGCATCCTTTGTAAGATGACGTAAGAGTTGCTTTAGATGCTAGTCCTCAGTCACTCCAGCTTGGATTCACAGCCTCTTGTCCTCAGCCTAGGGCTTAACCTTTGGAGCTGGATTTAATATAAATGGGAATCTCTGTATAATTTCTTCTGAGATATCTTCATGGTCAACTAAATGTGAATGAAACTCTATCTCTGACAACTACCCTCCAGCAGGAATGAAGGTTAAGGGTTTCAGAACTGGGTCTCCAGGAACAGGCAGGTTCTTTTTTTTAGTAGGTTAATGAGTATTAATGCTAATAAATGCGGAATTAAAATGACATTCCTATAAAGTGAAATTACCTGAGAATTCATCTGAATAATGGCATTATATAATAGCATATGTCAAAAATGTGTTACTCAGTCTAACAGGAAAGGTGACAGGGTGTTCTCACAACTATCTCAAGCAATGCTGTAGTCAGCCAATATTCTAAGTCTCATGTGTGAAGCTAAAACAGCATATATCAAAATGATTAAGACATGCCTTCCTCGAAGTAAGAGAGACAAGAAGCAGGCACAGCTGGGAAAAAATTGAAAAGTACTCAGTGAAACCCAAATGCAGACTTTGCTTGTTTACACTGAGCATCTACTGTGCACTGGCCCTCTGCTTGTCTGCCACATGCTCTCTGTCCCTCAGTCCCTCACCCATCACTCCAGCCCTGCAAAATGCCGAAAATAAGGCTCCCAGTGGAGAGATGACTTGCCCAAGTCCACATAGCCAGGATGTGGCAAGGCACTTACTGATTCCAAGGCCTATCTACCTTCCCTCTGCTCTGCTGCTCCCAGAAGGGCCCACAGTACACATGACAGGCCTGTGGATTCATTTGCCCAGACTCCCAGGTTTCACAGCTCAGTGCTCTGCATCCTTTGTAAGATGACGTAAGAGTTGCTTTAGATGCTAGTCCTCAGTCACTCCAGCTTGGATTCACAGCCTCTTGTCCTCAGCCTAGGGCTTAACCTTTGGAGCTGGACTGTTGTTGTCCAGTCACCCAGTTGTGTCTCTTTAAGATCCCATGAACTGCAGCATGCCAGGCCTCCCTGTCCCTCACCATCTCCTGGAGTTTGCCCAAGTTCATGTCCATTGCACCAGTGATGCCTTCCAGCCATCTCATCCTCTGATGCCTTCTTCTCCTTCAGCCCTCGATCTTTCCCAGCATCAAGGACTTTTCCAGTGACTCATCTGTTCATATCAGATGACCACAATACTGGAGTTTCAGCTTCAGCATCAATCCTTCCAGTGACTAGTCAGGATTGATCTCCCTTAAGATTGACTGGTTTGATGTCCTGCTATCCACGGGAGTTTCAGGAGTCTTCTCCAGCACCACAGTTCAAAGGCATCAATTATTTGGTGCTCTGCCTTCCTTAGGGTCTGGCTCTCACAACTGTACATGAACACTGAGACAGCCTTGACTATATGGACCTTTGTGGGTAGAGTGATGTCTCAGCTTTTCAACACACTGTCTTGGTTTGTCATAGCTTTCCTGCCAAGAAGCAATCGCATTCTGATTCATGGCTGCAGTCACCATCCACACTGATTTTGGAGCCCAAGAAGAGAAAAATCTGTCACTGCTTCCACCTTTTCCCCTTCTATTTGCTATGCAGTAATGGGGGCAGATGCCATGATCTTCGTTTTTTTAGTGTTTAGTCTTAAACCAGCTCTTTCACTCTTCTTTGCCCCCATCAAGAGGCTCTTTAGTTCCTCTTTGCTTTGTGCCATTAGAGTGGTATCATCCGCATATCTGAAGTTGTTTATGTTTCTCCCGCCTATCTTGGTGGACTGACCTGGGAACAAACCCCACCTCTCACCCATGTGATGTTGTTTAAGCTATATCATCTCTCTAAGCTTTGGGCGTTCTCCATTTTATAATGGAGACAGCAACACCCACCTCATAGGAGTCCATTTTAAAACGAGGTAACTTAGCACACAGCAAGCTTTCCATCAATGCACGAAGGAGGCCGTTACGATGGTAGCTGGCACCAGCTATGCTTTTGCTTGTAATTAACATCTTGTTCCATACCTTCCCAAGTTGCTGACGTTGGCCTGCCCCCATTTTACCATTACTTCCATCTTGGAATTGGTACTTTTAGGACCCAGTTCTAAAAGTCCAGGAAAGAGAAATAAGTAAAGCAAGAGAAGAAAAATAAGAGGATGGGAAGAGAAACAGCCATTATGGGCTTCAAAACCTAAGATTTTGTCCCCAAATGCCACTTTTCTGGCCCAATTCTCAAACTTCCAAAGTATGCACTCTAAGAAACAGGTTTTCCTCCTAATATCACCAGTAAGTTGCTATCCTTTTCATCACTGAGGAGCTTAGTCAAAGCCATCTGTTCATGAGTGATAAGTAGACTTTTCTTATTGAATCAAGATAAAGTTACCCCTTCTTTATAGCCTTCTCTCCTTTTCTTAGGCATCCAACTGGAAGGTCCACCTTATCAATTACTCCAGAGGACTTTTCTAGGGCTTGTGCTGATCCCGTTCTTCTGTTGTTTTCCCTTTTCCTTGAACATTTGTGTCACATTCTCCAGTAATGGTTTAAAAGTTGAGTTACTTCACTGATTAAGTGGTGTATGGTTGGTTGCAAGCCAATCTAGATGGAATGCATACCAGCCAACGAAAAGCAAGGCCAGGGGGCCATGCCTTCTGCTTTCATTACTTCCGCCCAGGCCTCCTATAGCTGGTACACAGTCTGAACATGGTATATTACTCAGTAGATGATGCTCAAAACAATAATAATCCTAAAGGACTGTTCAGACAACTGTACCAAAGGCTTATGATATGCCCAGAGGTCATCCTCTTGAATTAGGATAACCTCACTAAGTCAGGTGTGCACAGTGCTGACTGAATAGGAATCATGCTTGGCAGACAGCTCCCACCCCATCAGACCATTGCAAACACCACGTTACTTCTTCAGATGCATGAATCTGGGCCTTAGTGGAAATATAATAGTGAAATGAAGGACCCTCAAAAGTCATATATTTTCCTCTAGTCCCTATTCCTGTAAAGGAGCTTTGCAAAGAAATGAGCTAAACCTTAACATTTCAAATAGCAAACTCAGTTCATCCGTGAAGCACTCACTCTGGAATTGTGTGGATGTTTCCAGCATGGAGGCCAGATCCAATGTGACAACTGCCAGGTGAAAATCACAGAAGCATAATATTATACAGTCTGATTTCAAGGCAGAATGTTCTGACTCCTCAGGTTGCCAGCCAGACAAAACATCTGTGAGGAATAAACCCGCTAGAGACATGGAGATCTCTCACCTTTAAATATTTGGATGAATGTTATGAACTCTGAAAGTTAAAGCTTTCAACATGTTCCTAAAAACTATCATTCTTTAAAATTTAAATTTATCCAAATAGCAATGCTAGTTGCTTGACATAAATTTCATAGAATCTTACAACATTACATCTAGTATATTCATGAGATATTATTTGATGAAACTCCCTTTGTTTACATTAAAGATATTAACTTAGAGAAACATAATTTATCCAAGCTCATCCAGTTAGCCAATATCAGAGAGAAGATGTGGTTCCAAGTTTGTCAGTCCCTGTGTTCCATAGCTCAGCAGATCTGCACATAATGTAAACCACATGGGCTTTGTGAACAAACTACTCAACTTCTATGGGAATGTGTAATTCCTATTTCATAGGAAAATTATGTTAATTAAGTGAGACAGTGGAAGTAGCACATGGCCCATCATAGTACTTTATAAATGGTAGTTATTGTTAGCATCATTATCATTACAGTTATTATCCAATCTACAATTTAAGTCTCACACAATTTCCTGTCATGCACAAGCCTGGTTTTATTTTTAGGAGACCCCCTTTGAGCAGTGAGTGGAGCCAGGAATTTATGTTCCCATATTTTCTAGAGTTTTAACAGGTTTGGCACTAGTCTCTTACCAAGCTGCAGCCCTCCTCCTAGCCTGCATGAGAGCCTCATGGACTCAAGAAAGACCACCAGGTCTTTCTTGAATCAGAGAGCTCTGAGTCTTAAATCCAATTCTGTCACTTATTACATGGTAGACCTTGGATTAATTACTTGCTTTTATGAGCCTCAGTTTTCTCCTTTCTTGAGTTAAGAAATTTGCATTACAGAGTGTGTAAAGAAGACTAAATAAAGTAATATAATGAAATCACCAATAGGGCAAAGTAGATCATTCCTAACTTTATTCCTTCTCACAAGAAGAACAACTAACAATTATTCAAGTTCAAGGCAATCCTAAACAGAGGAGGGAGGGTGAAGCATCCCTGGCCACACAGAGACCAGCAGAGACTACACCAGAAGGGTAAGACAAGCAGCCACACGGCGACTAGATTGCCCTCCCCAGGCCACTGCAGCACCCTGTGGAGAGATCGCCCCTGAGCCTCTGGTTCCTCTAGTGGGAAAAGAGAACCCAGGGGGAACAACCAGCCTTGGGGTCAGTTGGTGGGAGCCCCTATTCTGATTTCACATCACAGGGATTGCAAAGAATCTTCAGGCTCAATCTCCAGGAATCCAACTGTGAGTGAGAAGGGTAAAGGGGCTTGCAACAACCAACACGTGGATCTTGGCTGACTGAGTTCATACCTGCAATGCACAAGTAGTAATGCCAGTCAGTGACTTTGCTCATCTGCAGAACCAAATCAAGGACACACTCCAACCAAGAAATTTGGCAGGATGCTGATCTGCCTTATTCAGATCCTCAAAGGGAGAGTTTATCCAGCTCTAGAGCCTGGCTTGCCTTTTCTTACTGTTCATGGAATTCTCAAAACAAGAGACAACTCATTGGAAAAAATGCCAATGCTGGGAAAGATTGAGGGCAGGAGGAGGTGATGACAGAGGATGAGATGGTTGGATGACATCCCTCCGGGAGACAGTGGAAGGCAGGGAAGCCTGGCATGCTGCAGTCCATGTAGTCACAAATAGTAGGACACAACTTAGTGACTGAACAACACAAGAGCCTGGTTTGCCTACATCCAGACAAAGAAGCTGAGACAGAACCTCACTCACTGTGGAGAATGTCTTCTAGCCCCTTGTGACCAGAAGGGCTGGTGGCAACACCTGGAAGCTATGTGGCCCAGTGGTGTTCCACCCAAAGGTGGGCAGGCAGAGCTGATAACCCCCCAAGCAAAGCTAGTACCAAGGTGGAGTGTTCACATGCTATGCACAGGACTAATTCACAGCCAAGGCTAGCCAAGGCTGAATGTAGCTCCTGGAAGCTTTCCCAACCAAAGAGCCTATTGGAAATTGAAGCAACCTGCAGCAGCCTCTCCCCTCTGTGCCCTGGCTGAGATGCAGTCCCACTGCTGTGAAGAATGTCTTCAGGGCCCATCAGATCAAAAGAGCAGCAACTCCTGGAAGCTGTGCAGCCAAGTTGTAATCAAGACTGGAGAAAGTCAGGAAAACTGATAATTTGCGAAGAAAAGCCAGTGCTCTGTTTGACCAGGGAACCTGAGATGTAGGTCAGCTTGAGTTAAGATAACAACGAAATTTACAGGACTTAGAGCTGCCTCCCTCACTGTGCCCAGGCAGGGAATTTGTGGCCCCACTGGTTGCTCAATTCAGCTTTTAGCCTGTCTGACCTAGAACCTAACCAGAACACACAGGAAACTGTGTAGCATATTCAACAGCCCTACATACAGTGGTATTTGAACAGAGAGCACAGTCTGTGGCCTCCCTCATTTGCACAGCAAAATCAGTGGCTTCACGTGACTAGGGAATTCAGTACACACTCAGGTCCAATTTGGTTCCCCAAACAATGAACTGTACAGGACCTGGGTCCTGTCCTGCTGCCCCGACAAGGAAGGGAACCTAATTCACATCCTATCTGCTACTAAACATAGTACTCCAGCCCCAACCATCTAGTACACCTGACCAGAGAATCCAGACTACTAAAAAGCACATTGTCCAGCCTGACTTGGGTAGGGAACAAACCAGCAATTCTGTCCAGCTTCTCTTAGCCAGAGGCACACCTACTGTGCCTGTCCTTAGAGCTCAAACAGCGGCCTCTTCTCAAAACAGACAATAATAGCAGGTCCCATCTGCCCAAGGTTATTACCAGCAGATACACCCAGGACCGCAAACTGAATTGACTGGTAAAGAACAGTCTCTGCCAAAGCAAATGTGCCAAGTCTGGAAGAGGAGACTGATATATCAAATGTACAGGTAGCAACATAAGGAATTAAAGATGCACACAAAAAATTATGTAAATATGACACTGCCTGTGCGCGCCCGCCTCGCCGACAAGGAGAACGCCACAGACAGGATTCTTCTGACACGCAGGTTTATTGTTACAGCTCTTTAAGGAAGTGGCGAGAGGGCCCCGATGCAGGGAAAGCGGTTGCTTATATAGCCCAGAGGGGAGGCGTGTCAACCTCTGATTGGCTCATAACAGAACACTGCCATTGGCTCATAACAGAACACTGCCAGAATCCCTGATTAGCATATCCGTGACCTTAAAAGACACATCTTGCGCATGCGTCTTTTTAGTCTACGTTTGCGAAGAACCAGGAAGCAGGAAACCGGCGCCATCCCGCAATGGCGGCTGCGGCTCCCGACAACTGCCAAAGGAAACTAATAAAGCTCCACCAGCTGCCCCTAAAAAATGAAGGCCTATGAACTGTCTGACAAAGAATTTAGAACTTCCTCTTAAGGAGGTTTAGTAAACTATAAGAAAACACAGACAATTAAGTGAAATTTGGAAAACAATGCATGAACAAAATGAAAGTTTGACAAGAAAATAGAAGCCATCAACAAAGAAATCAAACAAACAAAAACCCAGACATCCTAGAGGTGAAAAATACAATAACAGAATAATTTAACAGGAGGTTTCAAAAGTAGACTTGATAATGCAAAAGAAGGAATCAGCAATTTGGAGAACAGGAATTAGAAATTGCCCAGGCAGAAGAGCAAAAAGAAAAAAAGAGTGAAAAAGAGTAAAGAAAGTCTATGAGAATTATAGGACACAAGGAAAAGAAATAATGTTTACATTATGTGAATTCCAGAAGGAGAAGACAAAAAGAATGGAACAGAAAGTATATTTAAAACAATTATGGGTGAAAACTCCCCAAACCTGGGGAGAGAAATGGACATCCAGATCCATAAGACCCAAAAGATCCCAAATAGGCTGAACCGAAATAAGGCTACACCTAAATAAGGCTACATTGAGACAGATTATAACTAAATAGTTAAAAGTCAAAGACAAAGAAAGAATTTTAAGAGCAACCAGAGAAAAGAGAGAAGGTATATAAAAGGGAACCCCATATGATTATCAGAAAATTCTCAACAGAAACTTTTCAGTTCAAGAAAGAATTAAATGGTATAATCAAAACATTGAAAGAAAATAACTGTCATCCAAGAATTCCACACCCACCAAATCTATCTTTCAGAAACATGAATTAAAATCTTTCTGAACAAACAAAAGCTGAGGGAGTTCATTATCACCACACCTTCCTTACAAAGAGTGCTAGAAGGGGTTCTTTGAAAGGAAAATAAGAAAAAATGGAGCCCAAAATTAGCAGTAGGAAGTAAATAATAATGATTAGAGCAGAAATAAATGAAACAGAGGGTAGAAAAACAATAGAAAAGACAGTCTCTTTAATAAAATAATTCTGGAATAATTGGATATTCATATATAAAAGAATGAAAGAGTTATTATATCTTACCACTCACAAAAAGTAATTCAAAGTGGATTTAAGACTTAGATGCAATATCTGAAACCATGAAACTTCTAGAAGAAAGCATAGGAATAAAGCTTCTTGGCTTGGGTCTTGGTAATGATTTTTTGGATATGACCCTAAAGCACAAGCAACAAAATAAAAAATAAGCAAATGGGACTACATCAAACTAAAAAGCTTCTGCCCAAAAGAAATCAAATACAAAATTGAAAAAACTCCAGAATGGGAAAAAATATTTGCAAACCATATACCTGGTAAGGAGTTAATATTCAAAATATATAATAAACATATAATTCAAAAGCTAATAATGATAATAATAACTAAATTTAAAATGGGCAAAGGATCTGAATAGACATGTCTCCAAAGAAGATATACAAAAGGCCAACAGGTACATAAAAAAGATGCTCAGCATCAATAGCCATTAGGGAAATACAAATTGAAACTACAATGAGATATCACCTCATAGACTGTCCATTGTCAAAAAGATAAGAATTAACAAATGCTGGTATGGATCTGGAGGAAAGAAAATGCTTGTGCACTGCTAGAAGGGTTGTAAACTGGTATAACCACTATGGAATACATTCTGGAGGCTCCTTAAAAAATTAAAAATATAACTACCATATGATTCAGCAATTCCACTTCTGGGAATACATCCAAAGGAAACAAAAACACTAGCTTGCAGAGATATCTGCACCCCCATGTTCATAGCAGCATTATTTACACTAGCCAAAATGGAAAAACCTAAATACCCACTGAAATTGTGGTATCTAGACACAATGAATTATTTTTAATGTATTTACTTTTACTTGAAAAATAATTGCTTTACAATATTGTGTGGTTTCTGACATACATCAACGTGAATCAGACATAGGTTTCACATATGTCCTCTCCCTCTTAAGCCTCCCTCCCACCTCCCATCTCACCCTACCCCTTCAGGTTGTCACAGAGCCCGGGCCTGGGTTCCTTGAGTCATTCAGCAAATTCCCAGTGGCTATCTGCTTTGCGTATGGCAGTGTACCTGTTTCCACGCTGCTCTCTGCATCATCCCACCTTCTCCTTCTCCCCACCCCAGGTCCACAAATCTGTTCTCTATGTCTGTGTCTCCACTGCTGCTCTGCAGATAGATTCACCAGTACCATCTTACTAAATTCCCTATATATGTGTGTGTGTGTGTACAATACTCATTTTTTCTCTTTCTGACTTACTTCACTCTGTATAATACACTGTAGGTTCAGCCACCTCATTAGCACTGACTCAAATGTGGTCATTTTCATGGCTGAGTAATATTCCAACTAGATACAGTGAATTATTACTAAACCATAAAAGACAAAGAAATACTATCGTTTACAACATGAATGGACCCTGAAGCCATTATATTAAGTGAAATAAGTCAGAGAAAGGCAAATACTGTAAGATCTCACTGAAATGTGAGATTTACAAAAAGAAAAAAAAGAACCAAACTCAACACAAAGGGATCACACTTGTGGTTGCCAGCATCAGACAGTTGAGGGAAGGAGAACTGGAAGGAGATGGTCAACAGATATGAACTGCCAGTTATAAGATGAACAAGTACTAAGGATGTAATGTACAACAAGATGAATATAGCTAACACTGATGCATAAGAGATAGGAAACCTGTTGCATGTAAATTCTAAGTGTTCTCATCACA
>SJYC01005067.1:0-18193 GCA_006408675.1 Madoqua kirkii | reverse complement strand
AAATGTCGTTAATAGGAACCATAACATTTTTTTCATTTATTTCTTTAAAGCTTTGTTCTGTAAGATTATATATTTAATTACTTTATTGAAATAGCTGGATTAGTTCTTTTAAGAGAAAAATATTTATACATGCTTTTGTCTTTTATCCATGTCGGTAGTTTAGAATCTTCCGTGACCATGATACCAACTGATTCAGCATTCAAATGTGCATATTATAAATGTGAATTAAAATAGTACATAGTTATTAATTAATTTAATAATTCAAATATTAATTATTTCACACTATATCCCTGCCCAGTATTAGCCACTCAAGATTCAGAGATGAAAAGATCTAGACTTTGCTCTTAAGAAGTCCAAAGGGAAAATAGAAGACAAATAAGGTACATATTATATGGTACACCAAATTCAATATAGGCAGAGAAAAAGGGTTGCAAATCTCACTTACTAGATTTCATGATATTACCTGCATCTTGATGTGTGAGAAGGAATTGTAAAGATAGACGGAGTTGGTATGGTGGATTAGAGTCACTCAGTGTAAGAGAGTAACACAGATAGCATATAGAGTAGCATATTCTGAAACCCAGATAGTTTAGCATAGAACACAGGAAGACTGGAAAGATAAGTCAAGATCTTGTGGATCATTTTAAGGAGTTAGAATTTCCTTTTAGCAGAAATCTAGAATAATGGTATGTTTTTTTTTTAATCTATTTTTAATGAACTTTCGGCAGAGAATGAAAGTGAGTCACTCAGTCATGTCTAATTCCTTGTGACCCCATGACTATAGCCAACCAGGCTATATATATAGTTCATGGAATTCTCCAGGCCAGAGTACGGGAGTGGGTGACTGTTCTCTTCTCCAGTGGATCTTCCCAATCCAGGGATTGAACCAAGGTCTCTCACATTGCAGGCGGATTCTTTACTGTCTGAGCGGAGTACAGCTGCTTTACAATCTTGTGTTAGTTTCTACTGTATAGAAAAGTGAATCCATCATATATATACATACATCCCCTCCCTTTTGGATTTCCTTCCCATTTAGATCACCGCAGTCCATTAAGCAGAGCTCCCTGTGCTATACAGTAGGTTCTCATTATTTATCCATTTTATACATATACCAATAGTATATATGTGTCAATCTCAAAATTCCTCCACCTCCCGTTTCCCCCTTGGGATCCATATGTTTGTCCTTTCATCTGTGTCTCTATTTATGCTTTGCAAATAAGATCATATATGTCATGTTTCTAGATTCCACTTGTGTGCGTTAATATGTGATGTTCTTTTTTAATTGGAAGAATAGATGGCCTGAAAACTAAGTCTGGTCATTCAAAATACTTTAATCTCATATATCTAATTCTTATATACATCAAAAAATTTTCCTAATCTCACAGACATGAATTTATTAGCCTAAATCTATGCTTACTTTAACAGTCGTCTGTCTACCTAGCAGATATGTGGTCAGATGTACATGGTTGTAAACATTGATGTAATGCCAATTTTTACCTAAAAAGACCATTTTCAGACTTGACAAAAGTCGTTTACAAAAAGAGGAAATGTGTCGATTCCATAATCATCTTGCTGTTTTGTCAACTTCTTAAAGACAAGGAATGTGTTCAACACATATTTCTCATCTCCAATAAACTAACATATTGCTTTGAACATGTTAATTTATAAATATTTGAATGTATGAATGACTAAGAAAACATAAAATAGAAATCACTTAGAAATCTAGGCTCAGATGGTAAAGAATGCAATGCAATGCTGGAGACCCAGGTTCAATCCCTGGGTCGGGAAGACTCCCTGGAGAAGGGAATGGGAACCCACTCCAGTGTTCTGGCCTGGAAATTTCCATGGACAGGGAAGCCTGACAAACTACAGTCCATGGGGTCACAAAGAGTTGGACACAACTCAGTGACTAACACACACAAGAAATTCTGTTAAACAATTTGCTTTTATCCTAAACTCTATTTCATATTCATTGGAAAGCTCTATTCCTTCTGTTAGCACAGCATTTGTTTTTCTCACATAGTTTATCAATGCTGCTAATGAGCTGCTAATTAGCTGCCAATTCTTGTACAATTTAGAAGGACTGTTCAAAGGAATATGCCTCAATGATCTCATCTATTTGTTTCACATGTCCATAGTCCTGTAATACAGAAATATTATACATCAAGTTAACACAGGCTCACTGATTATGGATGCAGACAGATTATAACTTCATTAAAAATTACTAATGTAGAGGCCTATAAGTGCAGATGGTCCCCGACTTATGCTGGTGGGGCTTTTTCAAATTTACAGTGATTCAAAAACAATATACACATTTTGGAAACCATATTTCAAGTTTTGCATTTTGGTCTTTTGCTGGCCTAGTGATATGCAGAGTAGTGGTCTTTCACGAACAGGGCAGCGGCAGTGTGCCCTCAGTTCCCAGTCAGCAAAATGATCACAGTCCATATGCTCACAGCTGGTCTGTACACATACAATCATTCCGTTTTTCTTGTACAGTACAATAGTTGATACATCGCATGAGATATTCAACACCATTATATAATAGGCTTTGGGTAGATGATTTTGCCCAACTGCTGGCTGATGTAAATGTTCAGAGGGTATTGAAGGTAGGAGATGCTGAATTGTGATGTAGGTAAAAATTTAATTTTTGACTTATTTTATTTTCAACAGGCAATGACTTTATTGGGATATAACCCCATCATAAAGCAAGGGAGATGGTATTCTTTCTTTTTCAGAAAGACAGGATTTCAGTGAAGAATGTCCTAGTACAGCATCACTTAATATAATGGAAAAATATATATATATCCTCATATATAAGCTTGGACCTGCAGTCATGGAGTTGAATCTTAATTCTGCTATTTACTAGTTGTGTGATGTTAGTGTAGTTGCATCTTATTTATAATTTCATCTGTAAAATGGGAATAATCCTCACTTCTGAGAGGTTTTGGTGATGATTCAATAGAAGTAACATCGGTAAGCATTAGCATAGTCCTTGCATATGGAAGGTTTTTAAAGATATTTTGTTTTTCTTCTCTTCCTGTAATGAGCCATACTGTAGTTTCTTGATTAATGTGCTCAATTCCACAATTTATCCCAAGTGTTATTACATAACCATGGCTTATATTGTTATAAAGATGATCCCCTCAAACTTTAAGATATGTGTGCATATTCCCAGATTTTTGTTTTAAATCTATGGCTCTAATTTACCCAGTCTCTTTTATGATGCTCAAAAGTATCCTTTTTTTTTTCAATGAAAGCATGTATCACACATGTTATTTTTTAAATGCATGCTCCTTATAATTAACAATTTACTCTCCTAAAGGCGTAAGTAAACTTAAAATTTTGGTGGTGACAGACTGATTTATTTAGTTTCTCTTCTTCCCACACTGCTTCAGAACTTTAAATTGCTTAAAGTTAGGTGATTATCTTAGAATACTCATTGAATTTAAAGTAGACTGAGGCAGAAATCGTAAAGCTTGTGAAACACTGCCTTTGCTGCTCTGCGTTTCCAAGCCGCGTTTTATTTAGACTAAAACAGTTTACTGTTTAGGGCTGAGTGCTGTGTGCCACTCACCATGTTTAGTTGTATGGTCTCTTCCTTCCTCTCTCTTGACTATTCAGACTGTATAACCATAAGGTAGGAGAAAATCAGTCTGGCTCCCTTAGTCACCACATGGAGTAAGTTTTCCTAACTAACCTTCAATCAACATGGACTAAGAACGATCTGCATTTAATTATTGTAATACACTATAGTATTTATAGTGAGGATTAATTGGATTATCTAATATATTGCTCTCATAATTTAGTCTATCCAAGTGAATACTTTTCCAAACCCTCTTTACAGGAAAACAGAAACAACAACAACAACAACAACTCTATCCTTTCTGATAGATGTATTGGAGTAAAGCACTAATAACCTATATTTATTGAAAAATAAATAGTTTTATAACTACATGAACAAATGAATAGATATATGCCCCCAAATAATCTTTATGTTATTAAAAGATTTAAAAAGTCACATGACCTTGTCTAGTATGTGTTTTTATTTTATTTTTATTTTTATTTAATACTTCATTCTATTTTACAGTACTGTATTGGTTTTGCCATACATTGACATGAATCAGCCACAGGTGTACATGATCTCCCCATGCTGAAGCCCCCTCCCACCTCCCTTCCCGGCCATCTCCCCAGATCATCCCGTACACCAGCCCCAATAGTATGTATTTTTAAATCTCCAAAGAATTTTAGAATTTACCGTAGTACTTCCCATATGCTCATCATAATTATTAGGCTGGTGCAAAAGTAATTGCAGTTTTTGCACTGTTGAAATTTGTCATTCGATGTAAGAATACATTCTTAAGTAAATATGATTGCGCTATACATTGTTTCACTGTCCATTTATCATTTTATGTTTTTTGCTAGTGACATGCTGTGCCTTTTATATTTAGACTAGGGAAATGATGCTAGACAAAAAGCAAATTCAAGTAATTTTCTTATTTAAGTTCAAAATAGGTCGTAAAGCAGGGGAGACAACTTGCAACATCAACACACATTTAGCCCAGGAACTGCTAACAAAATACAGTGCATTCGTGGTTCAAGAAGTTGTACAAAGGAGATGAAAGACTTGAAGTTGAGGAACATAGTGGTCAGCCAGCAGAAATTGACAATCAGTTGAGAGCAATAATCAAAGCTGATCCTCTTATAGCTACATGAGAAGTTTCTGAAGAACTCAACATCAACCATGCTATGGCCATTCGGCATTTGAAGCAAATCAGAAAGCTTAAAAGGCTTGATAAGTCGGTGCCTCATGAGCTGACTGTAAGTAAAAGAAGTCATCATTTCAAAGTGTCATCTTCTTTTATTCTCCGCAACAGCAATGGCACCCCACTCCAGTACTCATGCCTGGAAAATCCTATGGACGGAGGAGCCTAGTAGGCTGCAGTCCATGGGGTCGCTAAGAGTCAGACATGACTGAGCGACTTCACTTTCATGCATTGGAGAAGGAAATGGCAACCCACTCCGATGTTCTTGCTTGGAGGATCCCAGGGACGGGGGAGCCTGGTGGGCTGCTGTCTATGGGGTCACACAGAGTCAGACATGACTGAAGTGAGTTAGCAACAGCAGTGAACGATTTCTCGATGGGATTGCAATGTGCACTGAAAAGTGGATTTTATATGACAACTGGAGGCAATCAGCTCAGTGGTTGGACTGAGAAACTCCAAAGCACTTCCCAAAGGCAAACATACCAAAAAAGGTCATGGTCACTGTTTGGTGGTTTGCTTCCCATCTGATTCCCTACGGCTTCCTGAATCCCAGCAAAACCATTACATCAGAGAAGCATGTTCAGCAAGTTGAAGAAATGCATCGAAAACTGCAATGCCTCTAGATGGTCACTGGTCAACAGAAAGGGCCCAATTCTCCATGACAACACTCGACCACACATCACACAAGCAATGCTTCAAAAGCTGAACGAACTGGGCTATGAACTTTTGCCTCACCTGCCGTATTTACCTGAACTCATACCAACCAACTACCAGTTTTCAAGCAAATCAACAACTTTTTGCAGGGAAAATGCTTCCACAACCAGCAAGAGTTAGAAAATACTTTCCAAGCGTTCATAGAATCCCAAAGCATGAGTTTTTACACTACAGGAATAAACAAACGTATGTCTTGTTGGCAAAAATGTGTTGACTGTAGTGGTTTCTATTTTGATTGATAAAGATATTTGAGCCTAATTATAATGATTTACAATTCACAATCCAAAACCACAATTACATTTACACCAACTTGATACTTAGGATGTTTCTTAAAATATATAGTGTCCTGGGTCCCATATAAGAACAAAATAAATACAATTCCCAGAATATAACTTTATAAAAAGCATTTCAGGTTAAGCTTATAGTAAGGAAAGTTTGAAAAAATTGTTCTGCTGTGGGGTGGGAGGTGAAAGTTGAGATTTAATGAGCAAGTTGCTAAAATAAAATCACTTTCCACAACCCATCTATAAAGACAATGCTGGTTGTGGTGTAGATGATCATTCAAGGAGACATTCTCCAATTAATAAGTACCTGAATCCTCTCTAAAAAATATTATACTACATAACAAGCATATAATTAACGTTTCAAAATTTAAAAATGCATGTCCACATATATTCTCCTTTTCCTATTATTTCTCCATGGTTATGTATTATTATCTTCAGTTTTTTGATGAGGAAACATAGTCTTTGATACTGTGTTTTGCTTCAAATTCACATAGCTGAAGGTCTTTCTAATAAAGTCACATTTTTATTTTAAGATATTATTATAGCACAGTTGATTTACAATGTTGTGTTAGTTTCCACTCTACAGCAGCATGAATCAACTATACTTTTTCTTCGACTACTTTCCCATGTAGGTCATTACAGATTATTGAGAAGAGTTCCGTTTGCTATATGGTAGGTTCTTATCCTATATCCTTGCCTGGAAAATTCCAAGGAAAGAGGAGCCTGGCAGGCTGTAGCCCATGGAGTCACAAAGAGTGACTAACATACACACATTTTATGTATAGCAGTGTGTATATATCAATCTCATCCTCCCCATTTATCTGTATCCCCCTTTCTCCCCACAACAATAAATTTATTTTCTACATCTGTGACTGTATTTGTTTTGTAACTAAGTTCATCTGTATCACTTTTTGGATTCCACATATAAGTTATATCATATGATATTTATCTTTCACTGTCTACCTTTCTTCAGTAGAAGCCTAAACTAAGCAGAATGTGAGGTGGTTTACAACAGGAGGCATATTGGGAACCAGGTTACTCCAAGTGTCAAAATATCTTCACCTACAATCTTGGAAATAGTCAAAGATTCAGTCCTACTCCTTTCCTAAGTTTGGGCATTGTCTTTGTCTAGACCAAAGTTGAGAATCCTTCAGGTTGTGATAGAGACTGCTAACATTTCCTGAAAGTGGTGTACAGAGTAGTGAAGGACGTTAGTAAAAGAGCCAGGCTACGTTCAATTTCTGATTCTATCTCTTGGTAGCTATGTGGCCTTGTGGTTTTAGCTCAACTCTAGAGAATCCCGGGGACAGGAGAGCCTTGATGGGCTGCCATCTATGGGGTCGCACAGAGTCGGACACGACTGAAGTGACTTAGCAGCAGCAGCAGCAGCTGTATCTCAGCATCACAGTGCAAAACAGTGATAATAATCAAACTTATATCCTTAGATTCTAATGAGGATTGACTGGATAGTAAACGTGAAACACTCAGAAAAGTTACTTACATGCAGTACTCAGGTGTCTGGTTTTGCAGTAAAGCATTTGCCTGCAATGCAAGAGATACAGGTTCGATCCCTGGATGAGGAAGATCCCCTGGAGTAGGAAATGGCAACCCACTCCAGCATTCTTGCCTGAGAAATCCCACTGGAGAGAGGAGCCTGGTGGGCTACAGTCCATGGGGTCACAAAGAGTCAGACAGGTTGGAGCACGTGTGCACGTTGGCTCATTCATGGTTGGGCACCTTATCAGGCTCTGGCAATTTATTTTCCATTTGAAAGGGAAAAAAGCAGACCTAGTTAGGTTTCCTACTTTAAAGTCTCAGCCCTAATGACTTGTTCACAGTAACTGAGTAAAGTCCGCTGGGTCATGGTGAACCATGATGGGTACACAGTAACGTTCACTTTTGTGCATCAGAATTACCTGGAGGCCTTGGTAAAACACAGATCGTTGGTCTCCAGCCAAAGAATGTTGTGCTAGTGGTAAAGAACCCGTCTGCCAGTGCAAGAGACCTAAGAGATTTGGATTCAGTTTCTGGGTAGGGAAGATCCTCTGGATGAGGATACGGCAACCGACTACAGTATTCTTGCCTGGAAAATCCCATGGACAGCGGAGCCTGATTGGCTATAGTTCATAGGGTCTCAAAGAGACAGACATGACTGAAGCAACTTAGCACACCCCTAGAATGTTTGATGTTCTAAGTCTGGGTGATGTTATGTTGCTGTTTTGGGATCAGACTTTGGAGTGACATAGACCATCAGACTATGGAAGGTCTTGGAAAGACATTTAAGGAATCTGGGTTTTCTATTGAGAAGTCAGGTAATGACAGAAGGTAAAAATTAAATGATTGTCACCAATATATCAGAATGTTCTTCAATGATAAGTATAGATTTGATTTTGGTATCCAGATTCTTATTTTCCAAACTTATTTGTTATCTTTTACCTTCTCATACAGCCATTGTCCTAATTTGTTATCTTTCTAGGACCCTGCATCCCTATTCCATGGTTTGGTATTTCTCTGTCCCTGTGAAAATAATACTAAGTTTTAGGGAGAATACAAATCAGCTGAGTAGTTAACTGCAGATCTCTGGGCCTCACAGACACATCTGATGCAGTATGTTTGACAGAGACCAGGGGTACTGCCTTTTCTCCTGCACCCATTTTGCTTTGATTCAGGTGATTTCTGAAGAACCTTTGGGGAGTACATTAAGATTTGGCTCAAATTCCACCTGTTATTGAAGCAAAACAATTTAAAACATTTTTAAAATGCAATTTTTATTTTTAGGTAACCTTTCAGTCCAATTTGTTACATTTCATTAAAATCTGCTTGGTCTACTTCTTTTTCCAATTTCAGCACTTGGTATAAGGCATTTATAGAAAAGTGACTTGAAAGCAATTTAACCACAAGCTCAGCCAAATTAATTTAGGGGGAGTTTAGTAAACAGCCCTTGCTTTCTGTACTTAAGTGATCAATTTCCACACCTGCTTTTCCTTCAGATGGAGTTAATTAACATTAAAATTATTGCCTATAGCTAAGGCTTTCTTTTTTTGATAATTCACAGCCCTACAGTTGTATCCAGATTCCTACATTTCTGAAAATTAAAACAACAGCAAGGCTCATCTCTATGAGAAGCAAATTTGTCACTGAACTATTTCAAGATATGCACATAAGATCTTGGAGGAAAGAAAACTGACATGTGTGAAGTGGACCCTCTACGCCAGGCATGTTCTCATGCAAGGTCTAGCACAGTTCTCATAGCGATCTCCGTAGTGGTCTGAGTCTATGATCCATTTCACATATAAAGAGGTTGAAGATTAGGAAAGTTTTGTAGCTGTTTGGATGTTCCACAATTAAGTGGTCAAGTCAGAATGTAAATCCCATTTTAATAAAAATCATGTTCTTTCTGTTACACTGATGTTGATTTGCAAACTTTCCCCAACATGCAGAGGGAAAAGATAGACCAAAGAAAGAGACAGAGTGCTCCAGATTGGCAGGTGGCAGTTGAATTCAGCAAGGGAATTTGCATACAAGGCTTATCTTAGGTGTCCCCAAGACACGTGGGTCTCTACACCTGCCAGACTCTTACAGATTTATATGGAAGCCCTAATAGAGTTCAGTCATGCATTCAGTCCAGCACCTTACTCTTTCAAGGTCGTGTCCTTGAAATGACTTTCTAACCATGTGAACAATGGGTGGATATCATACATTCCAAGGACAGAAGAGGGGGTGGGGAGGTTGATTCTCTGGGTCCTGCTCATGTGTCAACATCCTTCCTATGACCTTCTCCTACAACTAGTTTTGGCTTAGACTGAGGTGAAGGTTGGGAATTCATATGGAGTGTGAAATAAAATTTGTGGTTTTGTTTTAGTTTAAAGGTGGAAGTGTCATTGCTCAGTTGTGTCCAACTCATCTCAAACCCATTGATTGTAGCCCACCAGGCTCCTCTGCCCTTGAACTTATCCAGGCAGAAATACCAGAGTGGGCAGCCAGTCCCTTCTCCAGGTCATCTATCCACCCAGGGACTGAACCTGCATCTTCTGCATTGCAAACAGATTGTTTCCGTCCTGAGCCATGGGGGAAGACCTTCAGGGTAGTTTGTGCTGTGCTGTGCTTAGCTGTTGAGTCATGTCTGAGACTTTGTGACACCATAGACCATAATCCTCCAGGCTCCTCTGTCCATGGGATTCTCTAGGCAAGAATATTGGAGTGGGTTTCCATGTCCTCCTTGCACATACATATAAATATAAAAATGTGTAGGCACTCCAGTGTAATGTGATGATAAAATTCCATAATTATAGTTTATTACTTGCATTGAAAATGGTTGAGGAGGGGGGTCAAAGGTAATACAAAGGCCAAATGACCACTGTGATAGAGTTGAGGCACAGTAATGAGGTAGATAGACGATGCTGTAATCGGAAGGGAGATTTGGTGCCAAAATGGTTATTTTGAGGATAAACAGTTGCCCCTAGTACTTCTCATGAAATTTTGCTTATTCTTCCTTTTAATGACATGTTTGAGTTAGAAATATTATTTTCAAAATGCTGCCTTCTGAGAAAGTTTAGGGTATTCACCTTTATTTTTTTAATCTCACAGTAACAATCTCATTCACTTAAATGTAATAACCCAAGAAGCATAAAATGATACAAATCTGAATAACTAATACAGTTAGGAATATTATTTATCATCAGCTTTTCATGCAAGGTCCTTGGCTTGCTTTAGAGAAACTAGTGGCTTCTTTCTGTACAGAATTGTTTGGTGATTGAAGCTAATGGGGAACATAGCTAAAATGCTCTTCTAAAGGAGACATTTCATATATATAGAAAAATATATAGACGTGTGTATAGAAATGCGCAAACATACACATGTGTACACACAGTCCATTCTCCTGATTGGAAGTTGTTATAGTCTATGAAGTTGCCATAAACACTAACCAAGGGAAACTAACCCATTACTCTCAGGAAACATGCAGGGTTAGGTTCCTATGAACCTCTGGTCACATTTTTTTCAACTGGTAAGTATGTAATCTAATTTAATGTTGAATACATCTTACTGATTTTATTTTGTTGATTCGTTCACCTTGAACTCACAGTCAACAGCACTATAACTCAATGTTGAACAAAGCTTGTCTAACTCCTGTGTTTTCTGCATAAGGCACATTGCAGCTTGCTGGAGCTTAGAACATTTGACACCACTTAAACACTGTACCTGGGGGCCATTATAAATAGTGACATCACCAATATTAATAGAGCAAAAACATGAGAAAAAATGTAGCATTGAATAGACCACAGGACGAGCACACTTGCTCTCAGTATGAGCTTAAACAAGAAAGCAGAGCATCTCCTTGTTTGACTTCAGCCGGTAATAGGCATGCCAGGTGGCCCTAACTATCCACCACTCTGTGTATATCAAAGAAGTGATAAATAGATTTGAGCTGGTACATATATTTTTAAATACTGAATCCACAAATGATGGAGAAACACACTCTTTGTATCACTTATAATTTATATAAAATGTAATATCCTTAGTAATAGCAATACACCCTTCCCAACAAAGAATCTTTTATGTTTAAGGCATATTTTATTTGGAAAGAATTGGCTTAAAACAGCTCATTTTTCCACTGGATTTACAATGAATATGAAAGAGTGTTCTTACACAGTCAAGGATACTGCTCAGACTCGCTGGCTTTGGCTTCTGATCCCATTTGAAGCTTTCTAGCACTTATGCAACTCTCCAAGGTACCCTGTAACTTAAAGGGGAAGGAGTTAAGAGACACTTTGGAGGCATAGTGTAAAATTTGATATTTTAGTGTTGAAGAATTTGACCTGTGTCTTAAATTTCAATCTCTCTCAGAATTAAATTATCAAAAAACTATAAAGCAAAGGGAAATCATTTAAGATTTTTGGATGTGGGGTGGGAAGTGTTTGATTTACATTTTGTTTTAGCCAAAATCCTATGGAAATAAGCTGATGCTGCTAAGTCTCTTCAGCTGTGTCCGACTCAGTGTGACCCCATAGACGGCAGCCCACTAGGCTCCCTCGTCCCTGGGATTCTCCAGGCAAGAACTAAGATTATTTAGTGCCTTCCCTTCATTGCCATGCAACGAAATATCCTCAAACACAGTGGCTGAGAAGACAAGCGGTTTAGTCTCCCTCGCGAGTCTTTGGGCTGGTTCCTCTGTGCTTGCCTGGGTAATTCCTCTTGCAGCTACAGGTCAAGGGTCAACAGAAGCGGTTCTGCCCCAGCAGCTCTCATTCTCTTGGCCATGCAGAGGTAGGATGGAGCCCGCACAAAAGCAGTAATACCCAAGGCCTCATTAGGATTTCTCAGGTGGTGCTAGTGGTAAAGAGCACTCAGGAGAGGTAAGAGACGCAGGTTCAATTGCTGGGTCGGGAATATCCCCTGGATGAGAGCGTGGCAACTCACGCCAGTATTCTTGCCTGGAGAATCTCATGGATAGAGGAGCCCCGAGGGCTACAGTCCATGGGGTCGACTGACGTGACTTAGCATGCTGCACACATAAGAACTAGGCTTAGAACTGTCAAGTTCTCACCTCTGCCTTTTTCTACAGCCAAAGTAAGTCACAGGGCTCCGCCTGAACTCAAGGAGTGGGTAAGCATAATCATTCTCTTGAGAAGGAACTGCTAGAATATCAGACAGTTTCATTTGTCTATATCATCACTAACCTCATGAGAAAATTTTTGTTAGGAAGCTATTAAGCTCACAGTGATGTATGCACATTTTTCAAAATCTAGTTTTTTGTTTAAAAGCTTAAATTTTATGAATGATAATATGATTATTGGAGTCCACTGATCAGGTTTAAGATTTCTTTTTGCAACCCAACTTAAGGAAGGGCCACTTGTCAATTTGGGATATAATATCAAATAATATGGTAGTCAATATATTTTAAGTTCTTCAACAAAATAGTATATCGCAGAAAAGCTGAACGCAGAAGCTGGTGCGACAGTCGCTCCCTTTCAGTAAGACAGATATTCGAGAGATTTGCCAAAATATAAAACAATGCCACTCTGACGCTGCCTTCATCTGTTTTGGAAGATATAGTATTTCTTTTTAATAAAAATGTTGGGAAAGAAGCAATTGCAAAGTTATAGAGCAAAGGATGTGGCTATAGGGAGGGAGGAGGAACCAAAACCATTGATTCAACGTACAGCACCTGTTGTATGTTTGGCATTTAGCTGATTCTGCTTCACCTGCTTTAGCAGATCTAACACATTCTCTTTTCCCTTCTCTGCTTCTTTCTCTATTCCTCTCTGGTAAATATGCTCATTAGCCCAATTATAAAATTAAGATTAGAGTGTCAATGTCAGCTGCTTAAAATTAGTAAGTGAAAGAACCAGGGTTGACAGAAAGGGTCACAAGAGTTCAGACCTGAGCTCTTAATGACAGCACTGTTTTGTTCAAAAGGGGGAAGCCTAGTACATAAGAGAACCAGAGACCAACCAGCAGATTTGTTTGTCTTCATAGGCAATGCTCCATCACTCAATCATCTTTTGTATATAACAGAAACCTTAACGGAAAAAACTCTCTTACTGAAATAACCCATTTCTCTCCCTTCTCTCAGAACTCAAATCTGATATGCCGTTTACTCTCAGATTATAATATCTTTTGAGTTCATCAATAATTGTTTCTCACCATTTCCATCACTATTAGAATGATTCAATCCAATACCATCTTTCAGCAGGATAACTGTAGTAACTTAGCTCATTTCCTTGCTTATACGTTACTTAAAACCTGGATCTAATGTTCATGAGACCAACCAGGGTGGTCCTTTTAGTATGGATTAATTTTTGGTCAAAACCCTGCTATAGCTCCGCAGTGTACATGGAGTAAAGTGCAGTCTCTTTCCAATGCTCTGCAGAGCTCTCTCTAATCAGATCTCTGTCCGCCTTTTCTGAATTGGCTCTTCTCCCACTGTTTTCCCCTTCGTTCATTCTCCTCCAGTCACACTGATTACCTTGCCATTTCCCAAAACAAGGTAGGATTTGGTCCTCAAGCTTAAGGCCTGACTTCTGTACTGAAATTCTCTCCTGAGTCAACCTTTATGGAAAGAGCCATCTATTTACTTCCCTTATCTCCTTCAGTTGTTTGCTGAAATGTCAGTGAGCTTGCCTTGACACCCAGTGTAAGATCAAATATTCCCTCCTCATTGCTCCAAGTCAGTTTCTACCCTACAATCCTCAGCCCCTTTATCCTACTTTGCGTTTTCCTTTTTGTCCAACTCTTTTAATCTGATAACAGATCATGTAATGTAGTGATGTATTATTTATTGTCCATTATCCATTTTTAGTAAATAAACTCAAGGAGGTAGGTTCTTCTATTGACTCTTGTATCCTAAGCAGTAAGAAGAGTGTGCTGATAAAGGTTTGTTGAACCCATGAAGGAGCTACTCATGGAGGCAGAGTTTCCATACTGTATAAAATTTGGAAAAAGACCAATCTGGTTTTGTAATGAATGCAGGATCTACAAATCGCTACTTTTGTAACTTTGAGCAAATTAGTGGCTCAGAGCCCCCATTTTCTCTGAAATGAGGAGCAGACTGTCAAGATCTCTTAAAACAACCGTCATTTTTGACAGTGCATGGTAATTGGAATTCCAGCATCTGGGCACTGGAGTTTAGCCAAGAAGTAGCAGTTTACCTAAAGAGGGGCAAAATTGTTTCTGATCATGTGGACTCCAGCTACATTTTTAATTAAAAAAATTATTTATGGATTTTATTTTTGGCTGTGCTGGCTCCTTATTGCTATACGAGTTTTCTCTATTTGCAGCGAGCTGGGGCTACTCTCTAGTTCTGGTGCACAGGCTCCTTGTTATTTGGCTTCTCTTGTCCAGAGCGCAGGCTCTAGAGCATGCAGGCTTCAGTAGTTGCCACTCGTGGGCTCAGCTGTGGTCCCAGGGCTCAGGACACAGGCTAGAACACAGGCTCAGTACTTGTGGCACACCGACTTAGCTGTACCGCAGGATGTGGGATCTTCCTGGATCAGGAATCAAGCCCGAGTCTCCTGCACTGGCAGGCAGATTCCTTGCCACCAAGCCTCCAGGGCAGCCCTCAGCTCATTTTTAAGATGCATTTATAGCTTCTCTTAAAATAATAATGAAATAAGTGGAGAACTGCCACTTAGAGCAAGTCTGCTTTCTTCCCCCTTCCCCCTGCGGTGGTTGTTCCTCCTTCTGTCCTGAGCATGGAGCACCATGCTATCTCGATATTTCTTTATTCTCATAAGTAGAGCCATTCTTTTGGTATAAAGTTACTAGGACAAGCCAGGCATTCAGAATGGAAAATACTCAAATGTACTTATTTACAAAACAGAAAGAGACTCACAGACTTAGAGAATGAATTATAAAAGGGTGAGGGGAAGGGACAGTTAGGGAGTTTGGGATGGACATGTACACATTGCTATATTTAAAATGTATACAGAACCTACTGTATAGCACATGGAACTCTGCCCAATGTTATGTGGCAGTCTGGACAGGATGGGGGTTTGGGGGAGAATGGATACAGGAATCTTTTGCTGTTCACCTGAAACTATCACAGTATTGTTAATTGGTTATACCCCCAATACAAAATAAAAAGTTTGATTAAAAAAATTCCCATGTGGAATGTAAGTGATAGGTATGAGTGTATGGGTGGGGGTAGGTGTTTACTAAATGTTGAAATATACTCTGAGGTACACAGAGTCACTTTCAAAAATCCAAAAATATAAATTGGAAAAATTATAACTGTGAAATAATAGCCATATCTTTTTACTAGACCCTTTTCTGCCAGAAAGAGAATTATTTCTCTCCTGCATAATCTGTTTACCAGTTTTGAGTTCATCCCATATTGCAAAAAGAATAAACTTAATGTTCCTCAGAATAGTTGTGTGTGTATGGACAATTCAATCTGCCCTCTTATTTCTAATAAGAAACATATTAGGTAACTAAGAATCAAATAATGATACCATTGCAGGGGTCTATCAGTGAGGTTCTCTTACTGACATCAGATACTTCTCTGGAACATTTTGTAGACTCATCTTTTCAACTTACCTTCCAAGGACTGTAAAGAATCTCTCTGGCTAATTTCAATCTCTTATTTTTTTTCATTTAGTATCTGGCCTCCTTGATCTATAGGCCCCAGGAAACTTGCTATCATGCAGCATTTTTAAAGCATACATGAAAATCAATAATTGTCTTCTTTTAAAAATATAAAATTTTCTGTTTGCTATCACATTTTAGATATTTATCTTATATGAGAAATATACTTTTGATATTTATATTCCTATAAAGCATGGCTCTTCATTTATAGCTTTGAGGACCAGGATACCAGAATACTTATGGTTTTTAAAGCATCATATTAAGAAATGTGTTGCCACTTACCAGTCAGTTTACATCTTTGCACCCAACTTCAAACACAGTCAACACTGAAAAAAAAAAATAAAAAATAATTAAAATGTGAAAGTAAGCATATAAAAACTGAATATTCCATAGAAAATTTAGAAATTATATTGTTAGAGCCACATGAACACACCTCCAAGCAAGTGTTTTTTAGAGAAAATGCATTTCAATGATATTAATGACCATAGATAAGCAAGCGTGTACAAACTGATCTTAAAAATTTATGCAAAGAAATAAATTCAGTAAACATTTTAAATGCATCAACTAGGATTAAAATGAATTAAAGATAAAAAATAATTACTCTGAATCTCATACATCCTCTTCTAGGACTGAGAATGTCACAGGTTTTTGTAGGGAGATTTTAAGGCATACTACTTATTATGAACCTAAAGGGTCTACTTAATCAGCCCTGTGATTCTCCATATTTCATTGTCTGCCACTTGCAAGAACTGTTATTTCCGAGTGGGAACTCTCAATGGAGTTTTGCCAAAAGTTAGTAAATTGTGTCCTGGAACCAAATTTTTGTCAACAGGCTGATTTTGTCAATAAAGTTGAACTGTAACACAACGATATCTACTAATTTACATAGACAGAGTTGAGTAGTTGAAGAAGAGACTGCAGGCTTAGAAAGGCTAAAATATTTGCTGTTTCTTTCCAGAAGCTTGTCAATCCCTATGATATGAAAAAAGGCTATAACAAATATGGCAATATTTATTTTTATCACACCTGGTTAGACAATATCTAAGTGGACATAGACTCACTGTAACAATTTTTTATCTTTAATTCATTTTAATCCTAGTTGATGCATTTAAAATGTTTACTGAATTTATTTCTTTGCATAAATTTTTAAGATCAGTTTGTACACGCTTGCTTATCTATGGTCATTAATATCATTGAAATGCATTTTCTCTAAAAAACACTTGCTTGGAGGTGTGTTCATGTGGCTCTAACAATATAATTTCTAAATTTTCTATGGAATATTCAGTTTTTATATGCTTACTTTCACATTTTAATTATTTTTTATTTTTTTTTTTCAGTGTTGACTGTGTTTGAAGTTGGGTGCAAAGATGTAAACTGACTGGTAAGTGGCAACACATTTCTTAATATGATGCTTTAAAAACCATAAATATTCTGGTATCCTGGTCCTCAAAGCTATAAATGAAGAGCCATGCTTTATAGGAATTGGAAAAGTCTGTTCTCTTCCTGCAGGTATGCAGATGAAGTATTATTTTCATGGTTGTTTTTTTTTTTTTGGTCTGGTTGCTTTACTGGATATCCTATATTTCATAAGGATATTTTCAATCTTCAAAGTAACAGAAGTTAATTGAATTAATGGTTTGGAGAACAATGATGTTGGTGTCATCATGACACAAATTATGCTTTAAAGGAAAAGAAGGATCCAGATAAATAACGGAAATGAAGAAAAATAGGAAAACTAACTTGTGAAGAACTGTGAGTTGTTACTTTCTATAAACAATGTATTTTGCATGGGTTTTATATTTTTAAACTTCTTAGCATTCCATGAAAAATACAGAATGTCTTTGAAATCCTGTCTTCCCATATATGGGTAGAAAGAGTGATTTGGTCTTGCTTGAGAATACAAATAGGATGAAGTATTGTTTCTTTTATGCAACAAAGTAACAAACTCTTGCAAGAAAATGTTAGATTTGCCAATATCATAACATGCACACTTAATAATCAAGTTTACAAGGACTTGTTAAATTTATCTGGGATCATTTCAAACTAAGTACTTTTTAGTACTAATTTAATTATTTTAATGACAGTTGGTATATTTGTTGTTACTTGTGTAGCATTCAAGTTGAAATAACCATACTTGTGAAGCCAGTAGCTTTATGATGAACCTGGGAAATCTGTTTTCTTTCTTAGTAAATAATTTAGATATTCTGTGGATCTATGCTCATTATGGGTCTATGTAGCTTAGCTGAGAAGCAGTACAATAGGAAGAATTTTACTTTTGACTTACGTGTATTAAAATCAGATGGGTTTTTAAAGAGGAATGCTTGGTATTTGTATCTCTCATTATTC
>SJYC01005066.1:0-12959 GCA_006408675.1 Madoqua kirkii | reverse complement strand
TTTGTATATATGTACACTGAAACTTTGTACCTTGTGGATAATATATAAAATATTAAAACCTGACATATATGACAATAAACGTTTAAAACAGAAACCAACAGAATTTGGTTTTGCAGAGGAAAAGTATTTAATTACTGACATTATCTTAGAATACTGGAGTATGGAGATGGTAATCAAAATAGAACCAGTGTTTACTTGGTTTTATTCTCTTAATAAAACTCTTCATGGGCAATGCCCCCCAGTATTGTCTGCACGGGATGTGGGCTACTCCTCCTGGCCCACCTGTTGGAGCCTACTGCTCTGTTCTAAGTTCCTTTCTCAGAAGAAGACATACAGATGGCTAACAAAAACATGAAAAGATGTTCAACATCAGTCATTATCAGAAGAATGCAAATCAAAACCACAATGAGGTACCATGTCATGCCAGTCAGGATGGCTGCTATCCAAAAATCTCAAGCAATAAATGCTGGAGAGGGTGTGGAGAAAAGGGAACCATCTTACACTGTTGGTGGGAATGCAAACTAGTACAGCCATTATGGAAAACAGTGTGGAGATTCCTTAAAAAACTGGAACTGGAACTGCCACAGGACCCAGCAATCCCAATGCTGGGCATACACACTGAGGAAACCAGAAGTGAAAGAGACATGTGTACCCGAATGATCATCACAGCACTGTTTACAATAACCAGGACATGGAAGCAACCTAGATGTCCATTAGGAGATGAATGGATAAGAGAGCAGTGGTACATATACAGTGGAATATTACTCAGCCATTAAAAAGAACACACTTGAATTAGTTCTAATGAGGTGGATGAAACTGGAGCCTATTATAAAGAGTGAAGTAACTCAGAAAGAAAAAAAAAAACAATATAGTATGCTAACATATATATATATATATATGGAATTTAGAAAGAGGGTAATGATAACTCTGTATGCAAGACAGCAAAAGAGACACAGATGTACAGATCAGTCTTTTGGACTCTGGCAGAAGGCGAGGGTGGGATGATCTGAGAGAATAGCATTGAAACATGTATATTATCATATGTGAAACAGATTGCCAGTCCAGGTTCGATGCATGAGACAGGGTGCTTGAGGCTGGTGCACTGGGATGACCCAGAGGGATGGGGAGGGAGGTGGGAGGGGGGTTCACGATGGGGAACACATGTACACATGTGGCAGATTCCTATCAAGTATGGCAAAAACCACTGCAGCATTGTAAAGTAAATAGCCTCCAACTAAAATAAATAAAATTTAAATAATAAACTGAATTCCTTTGCTAAAAAGAGCCTAATCATTGTTGGCTTTGTGACCTCCAAAAACACCGTTATTTTCCTCCTTTTCTTCCCTCCTTCCTCCCCCCTCTTTCTTTCCTTTTCTTTCTTATTATACAATTGTTAAAGTTTACTTTCCAATTATAGTTATTACAGAGTACTGTGTCTATTCCCCATGTTGTTCAATCCATCCTTGAGCTCATGTTTCACCTACCACGGCGTGCCTCCCGCTCCCCCACCTCTGTACTGCCCCTCCCTCTTCCCCTCCCCGCTGGTAACCAGTAGACGGTTCTCTATATCTGTGAGCCTCCATTTTTTGTTATATTCTCTGGTTTGTGGAGTTTTTAGATTCTATAAGTGATGTCATACAGTATTTGTCTAAATCTGTCTGTGTTATTTTACTTAGTAGTATACCTTATATGTTGCTGCAAATGTCAATATTCCATTCTTTTTATGGGGTACCTTCTTTCTATGCCTTTTTAGCAAATAGCACTGCCACGCGACACATGATACAGGCTCCTCAGATAAGTTTCCATCTCTACACTCACACAGAGAAACACCAAGTCCCCTTCCTCTTCTCCCATAGAAATGTATCCTGTAGTTTCAGGCCAGTGACATGCCACTCCCCAGGACACACAAGACAGGCTTACATCAGGAATGGTCAGAAAATAATCCTCCCTTGTGGGATGAGAACAAGGGTCCCAGAGGAACACGGAGGGATACAGAGGGATGAGCTTATTGGATGGTATGGCAGGGGCTGGGGATGCCAGTGTGGCGGCTGGACAAGCGGGAGTACTGAGATGCAGAGGACCAGTGATGCCAACTCTCGGGGATGAAACAGGATTGCTAAGGGTGGTGCCTTTGGGCCTGCCCAGAATGGACGAGTGATGTTGGGGTTCTTGGCTGCTCAGGGAGGGCTCGGGGCCTGGTCAGTCCCATGCTGACCTCCCCCATGTGGCCAGCAGATCAGTAGGTCCTCCCATGAGACATAAGTGACAAGACACAGAGCTTGTGAGGGGATCATGCATGAGGCCTGAAGGCAGATCCGAATAGAAGCCAGGACTCTCTCCTCTCCCTGGTGGGGAAGCTCAGGCTGGTGCAGCCTGGATGCAGAGCCTGGATTCAGGTCATGAGGGTAGCAGGTGACAGGCTGAGACTGGAGGCTTGGGGGCTTCATGTGTCCTAGTCTCATTCAGAGAAGTTCTGTTTACAGCACGTGAGACCCAGGTGATTCTCATGGAGGCAGGCTGAATTAAGCACCTTTGCCTGCATCATCCTTCCCTGGGTCCTGCTGTTCATGGAGACCCTGGGGCGTCTTTGGTGTGAGTCCGACGATTCAGGGTACCGGGGTCCTGAGACCTGCAGCTGTGCTGGGGCCATCAGGGATGTCACAGGCAGCAGGGTGCCCGCCAGGTGAGGAGGCTGCCTTTTCAGCAGGGAGGCAGTGTAGGAAGGAGAGGACCTGGAGTAGGGAGAGGTGGTGCAGTCTGGCAAGTGTTCCAGCTGCTGGTGGAAGACATCATTGAGGAGGATAAAGTGGTTGCAGAAGAGAAGGAGAAGCTGTCCTCACAGGAGCAGTAGGAGAAGCCAGAGGAGCAGGGCCAGGAATATCCAAGGACTGGATCCTCAAATGACCAGCCCCCACTGGAGGTGCTCGAGGTATTGGCAGCCCTGCAGGGTGAGCTGAGCTCTGCAAATGACAAAGACCCCTAGCCTAATCAGCTCCAGAGGAAGGACCATCAGAAGAGAAATCGTCCCTGCAGGCAGAGAAGTGCCATCATCCAGGGAGGCATATCATCATGCTCAGGAGGATGAGAAGGAACAGGAGCAGGAGGAGGGGTGGGGGTGAGGGAACCTGTCAGCTGAGGGGAGGCCAAGGGAATTTGGAGCCAAGGGAATTGCGGTTTGGGAGCACTGTGATCTCCACAGGCACAATGCCAGCAGAGCCTGGGAACCTCTCTACCTGTACGTGTCTAAGAAGATGAGTATGGGAGGTTCAGTTTGGCTCACATCTGAATTAGAGCCACACACTTTGGCAGGAAATGGATGTCATCAGTGACTGGTGACAGTCAGCCCAATGACTCCAGTACATCCACATCATCCCTTGTCAAGACAAGGAGCAGGGAAGAGACCCAGGCTTCTCTTGCTAAACACATGGACACAGACACTTGCAAATGGAGAACGCATGCTGCAGGGACAGTAGATCCTGAAGTTTCAGGCAACTGACATGCCAATTCCCAGGACACACATGCCAGGTATACAACAAGAGGGGTCAGAAACAGATCCTCCCTTGGGGGATGTGGACAAGGGTCCCAGAATATGACAGGGGACCCAAAAGAATGAGCACCTTGCATGCTGTGGCAGGGACTGGAGATGTTGGTGTGGAGGCTGGGAAAGAGGGAGTACCCACATGCAGAGCACCAGTGATGCCAAAGTGGTACACCTATATGAGCTGTCTCTGCCTGAAGTACCGGTGATCCCAAAGGGAAACAAAAAAAGGAGTACTTACAGAGGCCTGTTCTGGTGCCCTTGCTCTGCCTGAGGCTAACCCTGTTAGGAGACTCTTCCTTCCCTGGCATGTGGCATGACTGGTTCGTTGATTTTGAACAGATTACAAACCACTGCCAGATGACCATCATGGTCACCGACCGAGATGAAGACTTGCTTATCTCCATGATGGATTTGAAGGGCAGAGCGGAGCCTGCAGACAGGTTGGATTGGAAGCTGGGCAGGCAAGTGGGGGTTGGTGGATCCTAAGACCCGGGTGCATGCATTTGTCATGAGCCTTTGGAAAGGAAAAGCAGAAGATGCTGATGCCAGCCTGGCAGGCAAGCTGTAGACCCTAGAAATTTGTGCACCCTCACCTTTTCCATCCTCCTGGTCCTGGCAGATGCCAGAATGAGGCCATTCCCCGGACCGCTGCAAGCTGGTATTATCCTTTTGGGACAACCTGTGCTTCAGGAACAGAGAGATCATTAAGGAGTACCGTTTTTGCATTGCTGGTGTGACCTGGATCCCAGGGCAGTGTGGGTGGGTGGAAGAGGGAGTTGGATGCACCACCTACCTGAATCTTTGCTGTCTCCCCTGTCCTCCTTCAAGATATAGTGCATGTACGTCCTCTCTGGTCCACTGCTTCTGCGATGATTGATGGGGAGCACCCAACCTCAGGCCAGCCACCAGAGGCGTGAATGTTCTCAACTGGTTCTTGGACCACAACTCTCCAGGACATAACAGGATTGCTGAGGTGGGGTCCATCTGGGCTTCCCAAGAATGGACGATTGGTGTTGGGGTTCTTGGCTGCCCATGGGAGGGCTCGGGGCTGGTCATCCATATGCTCTCCTCCCCTGTGTGGCCAGCAGATCACTGGAGAAGGCCTGTGAGTCAATCCTCTGCAGTATTAACCCGAAGAGGAAGGTCCTGCCATGAGAGGTAAGTGATAAGACATAGAGGTTGTGAGGGGGTCAGGAAGGGAGGCCTGAAGGCAGATTGGTGTAAAGGCCAGGACCCTCTCCTCTCCCCAGTGGGAAAGCTCAGGCTCATGCAGCCTGGATGCAGAGCCTGGACTCACATCATGAGGGTAGCAGATGACAGGCTGAGACTGGAGGCTTGGGGTCTTCATGTGTCCTAGTCTCATTCAGAGTAGCTCTGCTTATAGCATGTGAGACCCAGGTGATTCTCACCAAGGCAGGCTGAATTGAGCACCTTTGTTGGCATCATCCTTCCCTGGGTCTTGCTGCTCATGGGGACACTGGAGCTTCTTTGGTGTGAACCCGAGGATTCAGGGTGCAGGAGCCCTGAGACCTGCCAGCGTGCTGGGGCCGTCAGGAATGTCGCAGGCAGCAGGTGTCCCACCAGTCGAGGAGGCTGCCTTCTTCCATGGGAAGGCAGAGGAAGAAGGAGCAGCTCTGGAAGAGGGAGAGGTGGTGCAGTCCGGCAAGTGTTCCAGCTGCTGGTGGAAAACATCATTGAGGAGGTTGAAGTAGTGGCATAAGAGGAGCAGGGGAAGTTGTCCTCGTAGGAGCGGTAGGAGAAGCCATAGGAGCATGGCCAGGAGCATGCAGGGACAGGAGCCTCAAGCAACCAGGCCCCACTGGAGGCACTGCAGGTGTTGGCGGCCCTGCTGGTGGAGCTGAGGTCTGCGAATAAGAAAGACTCGAAAGCCTAACTTCAGCTCCAGAGGAAGAACCATCAGAGGAGAAAACATCTGTTGAGTCATATTAGTGCCATCATCCAGGGCATCCATGGCTTGTGGGCCAAAGCCGTATCCTTAGTGTCACTTCTCAGGCGTCAGATGCTCAAGAGGGTGAGAAAGAACAGGATCAGGGATAGGGGTGGGGTGAGGGAACTCGCCAGCTGACTGGAGGCCAAGTGAATTGGGAGACAATGAATTGGGGTTATTGGGAGCTGTTATCTCCATAACCACAGTCCCAGCAGAGCCTGGGAATCTTTCTAAGTGTACGTGTCTGAGCAAATGACTCTGGGAGGCTCAGTTTGGCTCTCATCTGAATAGAAGCCACATACTTTGGCAGGGAATGGATGTCATCAGTGACTGGAGACAGTGTTCCCAGATGATGCCAGTACTTCCATGTCATGCCTTGTGAAGACAGAGTGCAAGGAAGAGAACCAGGCCTCTCGTGCTAAATGCACACCCATTGGCACTTGCGCACTGAGAATGCATGGTGCATGGACTGCAGATCCTGAAGTTTGAGGCCACTGACATGCCACTCCCCAGGATACACTTGACAGGCATACATCATGTGTGGTTGGAAACGGATCCTCCCTTGGGGGTTGCAGACAAGGGTCCCAGAAGACCACAGGGGACCCAGAGGGATGAGAGCATCACATGGTGTGGCAGGCCTGGGATGTCCATGTGGTGGCTGGGCAAGCGGGAGTACCCAGGTGCAGAGCACAAGCGATGCCAAAGTGGTACTCCTAAACGACCTGTCTGTGCCTGAAGTACGGGTGGTCCCTATAGGAAACAAGTACTCCCAAAAGGGAGTAATGACAGATTCCTATCCCAGTGCCCTTGCTCTGCCCGAGACTAACCCTGTTACTCAAGACTCTTCCTTCCCCAACATGTGGCATGACAGGTTCCTTGACTTTGAGCAGATTACGAACCACCACCAGAAGCCCGTCATGGTCAGCGACTGAGATGAAGACTTGCTTATCTCCATGATGGCTTTGAAGGGCAGGGAGGGAGCCTGAGGACAGGTGGGTGGGGGAGCTGGGCAGGCAAGTGAGGATCGGGGGATCCTATGACCTGGCTGTGTGTGTTCGCTGTGAGCCTTTGGAAAGGAAAAGCGGAAGATGCTGATGCTTGCCTGGGAGGCAAGCTGCGGACCATAGAACTTTGTGCACCTTCACATTTTCCATCCTCCTGGTCCTTTCAGGTGTCAGAACGAGGCCATCCCCAGGCCTGCTGCTAGCTGGTATTTTCTTAACGGGACAACCTGTGCTTCAGGAACAGAGAGATTGTTAAGGAGTACCTCTCTGGCATCACTGGTGAGACCTGGCTCCCAGGATAGTGTGAGTGGGTGGGAGAGGGATTTGGATGCACCTGAATCTTTGCTGTCTCCCCTGTCCTCCTTCAGGATATAGGGCATGTACATCCTCTCCAGTCAACTGATTCTGTGAGGATGGATGGGGAGCTCCTAACCTCAGGCCAGACACCAGCAGCATGAACTTCCTCACCTGGTTCTTGGAGCACATCTCTCCAGGATGTAACAGGATTGCTGAGGTGGGGTTCATCTGTGCCTCCCCAGAAAGGACGATTGTTGTTGGGTTTCTTGGCTGCCCATGGGAGGGCTTGGGACTGGTCATCCATATGGTCTCCTCCCCTGTGTGGCCAGCAGATCATTGACGAGGGCCTTCAGTCAGTCTTCTGCAGTATTACTCCAAGGAGGAAGGTCCAGCAATGACAGGTAAGTGAAAAGATATAGAGGTTGTGAGGGAGTCAAGAGGTAAGGCCTGAACGCAGATCAGTGTATAGGCGAAGCTCAGGCTCATGCAGCCTGGATGGGGAGCCTGGATTCACATCATGAGGGTAGCAGGTGACAGGCTGAGACTGAAGGCTTGGGGGCTTCACGTGTCCTAGTCTCATTCAGAGAAGCTCTTCTTACAGCAGGTGAGACCCAGGTGATTCTCACCAAGGCAGGCTGATTGAGCACCTTTGTCAGCATCATCCTTCCCTGGGTTCTGCTGCTCACGGAGACCCTGGGGCTTCTTCAGTGTTAACTCGAGGATTCAGGGTGCCAGGGCCCTGAGACCTGCTGGCGTGCTGGGGCCATCAGAAATGTCGCAGGCAGCAAGGGGCCCACCAGGTGATGAGGCTGCCTTCTTCCACGGGAATGCAGTGGAGGAAGGAGCGGCCCTGGAGGAGGGAGAGGTGGTGCGGTCCAGCAAGTGTTCCAGCTGCTGGTGGAAGACATCACTGAGGAAGCTGAAGTGGTGGCAGAGGAGCAGGGGAAGGTGCCCTCGTAGGAGTGGAAGGAGATGCCGGAGGAGCAGGGCTATGAACATCCAAGAACAGGAGCCTTGAGCGACCAGCCCCCACTGGAGGCGCTGGAGGTGTTGGCGGCCCTGCAGGTGGAGCTGAGCTCCACAAATGAGAAATCCCCAAAGCCACATCCAGCACTTCGCCTCTCAGCACCACCTCACAAGCAGAGGTGGCAAAGGTCTCAGAGGCTACAGGCTCAGGTTGTGGAAACAAGCTCAGAGCTGCTTTTTAAGTCATGCAGGGCAGGTCACCCAAGGGCTTGTAGGCCAGAGTGAGTTTTCCATTAAAAACCGATTGTCTAGGGAACAGATGGGCTTGGGTAGAGCTGAGCTCAGGGGAGCTGGGAGTCCATACTTGGAAACCCTGTATGCCTCTCTCTTGTCTCTGCCTCCTAATCTGGTTAACCCCGAGTCTGCCGCCTGACACCATCTTTCCTGTGGACCTTCACACTCAGACTGTCCGTTTAGTGACAGATATTTGTTTAGCACCTGCCTCTGGCCAGATTATGTTCCAGGCATGGGACAGCTGTGAGGAGACTGAAATTAACCCCAGTACTTCTGGAGCAGAAATTCTACCAAAGGCCAAACCCTCTCTCGTGGCTCAGAGGGTAAACCCACCTACCTCACCCCAATTCCCAGCCCTAGGCTGCAGGGCCACTCCTCTTTCACTGCTCCCAGTCCTGATGCTCTCTACTGTCCTGAGCAGCCTCCATGGACCTACAGGTCTGTGCACCATAATCACTCTGCTGATCCCTTAACCACCACCCAGAACCCTGCTGGGACCCCCTGGGTGGGCTCCTTCCATTCTTCCTGGGGATTGGCAGGGCACATGGCTCCTGGCCCTTGCCAGTGCAGGGTAGTATGGTTAGAACAACCCACTTTATTTAAGTTTGTAAATAAGTACACTTACTCATAGAGAAAATCTGTTCATGTCAGACATGAAGTGATAACTGCTTGTGGGTGGATGGGGAGCTTCTCTGCCTTTTCTGGAATTCCCTAGGACAGTGAGGCAGTGTAGCCTCGGTTCATGGGCACTGCCCTACTGACATCTAGGCCCTGCTCACCCTGGTCAGAGTCAGACCACTGAGCACACAGCACCCAGGAGACCAGCCAGGGCCCCCTCTGCACTAGCCTATCCTCTCCCCAGTTGTACAGACCTAGTCGACCGCTGCCCTGGGCTCCTGCCACCAGGCCAGATGAAGGCACTCACTGGCAAGCTGCCCTTTGACACTGAGGGTTACTGGCAGAAGAGGGCCCAGGAGAGCTTCTACCCATACGTGGGCAAGAGAGCCAGATTGGTGGAGCCCTGAGATGCACTTTGACCTGCAGGCTGGTCCTGCCCCCCCCCCAATCCCAATGGGCACCTGCTCTGAGCCCCCAGCCTTGACCATTCCACGCCCACACCACCCAACCCCAAGGGCAGGCTGACTCACCCCCTGCAGACAGAGGCTCACCCGAGCCCCTCCAGTTCTCTGTCCCCTTCACCTATCCTGTTCACAGTGCCCTAACCCTTGGGAACCTCCAGGCCCAGGGGCCCCTCAAACCGAGTGCTTCCTCTGGGGAGGACCCAGACCTACCCACAGTGCCCCAGCTGGCCTTGGGGCTCCTGTCCACCGACTCCAGCCCTGGGATGCTGGGCCCAGGGCAGCACTGGGCCAGGCTCTGAGCACTCCCAGCACCCCATCTGCCTGCAGGTCATTTTCACTATCACAGACGAGACCCACAAGTTCCATGGGCTACCGCTGCTGAGCCCGTGGTCTTACACCACATACTGAGGGAGCTAGTGACTGACCAGCAGCCAGCCTGTGAGCCTGGACATGGTGCTAAGGCAGACTGTGCCACCTCCAAGCAGCAGGGTGGGCATGTTCCATGGACACCAGGGTCACACTTTCCCTGGGACATTCTGGCCACATGTCACAGGGGCAGGTGTCACTCAGGCTTCAATAAAGTTGCTGCTGGCGCCTGCAAGGTGGCTATGGTCACAAGGCAAGGTTGACAGGAGCTGCCCCAGGGGGATGGGGGGAAAGTGTGAACACAGAGGTGGGCTAGGGAAACCCCTGGACATACTGGGAGCACTTCTCCACACAGCCACATAAGGACACACAGCTCACATGAAAAATAAAAAAAGTCGTCCACTCTTTCCCCATGAATTTGCTATGAACTGATGGGACCAGATGCCATGATCCTAGTTTTCTGAACATTGAGCTTTAAGCCAACTTTTTCACGCTCCTCTTTCATTTTCATCAAGAGGCTCTTTAGTTCTGTTTCACTTTCTGCAATAAGGGTGGTGTCATATGTATATCTGAAGTTATTGATATTTCTACCCACAGTCTTGATTCCAGCTTGTGTTTCATCCAGGCAAGTATTTCTCATGATGTCCTCTGCATATAAGTTAAATAATCTGGGTGATGACATACAGCCTTGACATACTCCTTTTCCTATTAGAAACCAGTCTGTTGTTCCATGACGAGTTCTATCTCTTGCTTCCTGACCTGGATATATATATATATCAAGAGGCAGCTCAGGTGGTCTAGTATTCCCATCTTTTTCAGAATTTTCCACAGTTTATTGTGATCCACTTGGTCTAAGCCTTTGGCCTAGTAAATATAGCAGAAATAGAGGTTTTTCTGAAATTCTTGCCTTTTTGATGATCCAGGGGATGCTGGCAATTTGACCACTGGTTCCTCTGCCTTTTGTAAAATCAGCTTGAACATCTGGAAGTTCATGGGTCATGTATTATTGAAGCTTGGCCTGGAGAATTTTGAGCATTACTTTGCTACCGTGTGCAATGAGTGTAATTGTGTAATAGTCTGAGCATTCTTTGACAGTGCCTTTCTTTGGGATTGTAATGAAAACTGACCTTTTCCCATCCTGTGGCCACTGCTGAATTTTCCAAATATGCTGGCATATTGAATGCAATACTTTCACAGCATCATCATTTAAGAATTGAAATAACTCAACTGGAATTCCATCACCCCCACTAGCTTTGTTCATAGTGATGCTTCCTAAGGCCCACTTGGCTTCACATTCCAGGATATCTGGCTCTTGGTGAGTGATCACACCATCATGATTATCTGGGTCGGGAAGATCTTTTTTTTGTACAGTTTTTCTGTGTATCTTTGCCACCTATTCTTAATATCTTTTGCTGCTCCTTGGTCCATACCATTTCTGTCCTTTACTGAGCCCATTGTTGCAGGAAATGTTCCCTTCATATCTCTGATTTTCTTGAAGAGATCTCTACACTTTCCCATTCAATTGTTTTCTTCTTTCTTTGCACTGATCACTCAGAAGGCTTTCTTATCTCTTTTTGCTATTCTTTGGAACTGCATTCAAATGGGTATATCTTTCCTTTTGTCCTTTGCTTTTCATTTCTCTTCTTTTCACAGTTATCTGTAAGGCCTCCTCAGACAACCATTTTGCCTTTCTGCATTTCTTCTTCCTGGGGATGGTCTTGGTCATTGCCTCCTGTACAATGTCCCGAACTTCCATCCAAAGTTCATCAGCCACTCTGTCAGATCTAGTCCCTTAAGTCTCTTTCTCACTTCCACTGTATAATCTGAAGAGATTTAATTTAGGTCATACCTGAATGATCTAGTGGTTTTCCCTACTTTCTTCAATTTAAGTCTGAATTTGGCAATAGTGAGTTCATGATCTGAGCCACAGTCAGATCCTGGTCTTGTTTTGCTGACTGTATAGAGTTTCTCCATCTTTGGCTGCAAGAATATAATTGACTTGATTTTGGTGTTGATTATCTGGTAATGTCCATGTGTAGAGTCTTCTCCTGGGTTGTTGGAAGAGAGTGTTTGATATGACCAGTGTGTTCTCTTGGCAAACCTCTATTTGCCTATGCCCTGCTTCATTCTGTCCTCCAAGGCCAAAGTTGCCTGTTACTCCAGATGTTTCTTAACTTCCTACTTTTGCATTCCAGTCCCCTATAATGAAAATCACATCTTTTTTATGTGTCAGTTCTAAAAGGTCTTGTAGGTCTTCACAGAACAATTCTACATCAGCTTCTTCAGTATTACTGGTCGGGACACAGACTTTCATTACCATGATACTGAATGTTTTGCCTTGGAAACGAACATCATTCCATCATTTTTGCGATTGCATCCAAGCACTGCATTTTGGACTCTTTTCTTTACTATGATGGCTACTCCATTTCTTGCAAGGGAAATCTTGCCCACAGTAGTAGATATAATGGTCATCTGAGTTAAATTCATCCATTCCAGTCCGTTTTAGTTGCTGATTGCTAAAATGTCAACATTCACTCTTGCCATCTCCTGTTTCACCACCACCAATTTCCCTTGATTCATGCACCTAACATTCCAGGTTCCTATGCAGTATTGCTCTTTACAGTATTTGACCATGCTTCTATCACCACTCACATCCACAACTGGCTGTTGTTTTTGCTTTGGCTCTGTCTCTTCATTCTTTCTGGAGTTATTTCTCCACTGATCTCCAGGAATATATTGGGCACCTACCGACCTGAGGAGCTCATCTTTCAGTGTCCTATCTTTTTGCCTTCTATACTGTTCATGGGGTTCTCAAGACAAGAATACTGAAGTGGCTTGCCATTCCTTTCTCCTGTGGCCCACGTTTTGTCAGAAATCTCCACCTCTCCACCATGACCCATCCCTCTTGGGCAGCCTGACATGGCACGGCTGATAGTTTCATTGAGTTAGACAAGCTATGGTCCATATGATTAGACCACTCCTTACCTTGATCATGGGGTATCCCCCCACAACTGCCACTCCTGACCTTGGACGTGGGGTATCTCCTCACGATCCCCACTCCTGATCTTGGACGTTGGATATCTCCTCTCAGGTGCTCACTGCTCCAGTGTGTCACATCCACTGCTCATTGCTGATGCTGTGTAGTAGAAATAAAACTGAAAGTTCTGGGATAAACATTCTGATTATCACTTCAGTTCAGTCGCTCAGTCGTGTCCAACTCTTTGCGACCCCATGAATCGCAGCATGCCAGGCCTCCCTGTCCATCACCATCTCCCAGAGTTCACTCAGACTCACGTCCATCGAGTCAATGATGCCATCCAGCCATCTTATCCTCGGTCGTCCCCTTCTCCTCCTGCCCCCAATCCCTCCCAGCATCAGAGTCTTTTCCAATGAGTCAACTCTTCGCATGAGGTGGCCGAAGTACTGGAGTTTCAGCTTTAGCATCATTCCTTCCAAAGAAA